>OY730195.1:39733358-39858358 GCA_963422505.1 Pseudognaphalium luteoalbum | reverse complement strand
GATGATGGTAAATTTGTAATGTGTTACATGTCCATCGGTGCAGCTATAAGTAACTATTATTACTATACATCTTACGTTCAAATATGTACATTCTTATAGAATTCATATATATTTTTATATGACCTTTGCGGATACGTTCATTTGTCAACCATACACGCCCAATAATAATCGTAGATGGTGCACATTTGAAGGGTGGGTACTTGGGTACTAACTTAATTGTTGTGGCGATGGATGGTAATAATGGCATCTTGCCATTAGCTTATGGAATTGGGGCTGGAGAGACGTCCGAGGTGTGGACCTGGTTCTTGGGAAACTTACGTGACGCACTTGAATCTGCTGGTGGGATTGACAACTTAACATTCATCTCTGATAGGGCTCCCGCAATTGCAGCCGGAATTTCTGATGTATTTCCAGAGGCATTTCATGCCCTCTGTTGTCGTCATTTATTGATGAACCTGAGAAGCAATTCTTCAAAAGTCAAGCACTTTGAATGGCATTATTGGAAAATGTGTAAGGCTTACAGAAAATCGGATTTCGATGAACATTTTGATGTCATTTCTAGACATTTACCAACTTCATCCACGGTTCTTACAGACGTGGGGAAAGAAAGATGGTCAAGGCATCATTCAACAAAAATACGATATGCCTACCTCACAACTAACAGTGCAGAGTCCATTAATGCCATGACCAAGCATGCCAGGAAACTACCAGTCACAATGTTATTGGAGTTTTTTAGATCTTCAGTACAACAATGGTATTTCAAACATCGAAACACTGCCGCGACTGTTAAAACACCACTCACACCATATGCCGAACACAAGATTGGCAAATCGCTTAGCTGGACGGTCAACCCATCCACAAACATGACATGTGAGGTGGTGGATCGAAAAAAGAATGGTACAGTCAACTTGGAAGCAAGAACATGCACTTGCAAGTAATGGCAATTGTTTGGTTTACCTTGCGGACACGTAGCGGCAGTAACTCGTTACTTTAAAATGGACAATGTGACCTGCCTTGCGGAGAGGTATTTCACCACGGAAACATATCGGGCAGCCTATAGTGAAGCTATAAATCCAACGCCTCATCCGTCAGAATGGGACGATCCAGGTAATCTGCAAATTTGCTTACCGCCTATATTGGTGAAGAGGCAATCTGGTCGGCCACCAGGCCGTGCTCGTATTCCTTCAAAGGGAGAGGAGAAACGGGAATACAAAAATCAATGTAGTCGTTGCAAGGAACACGGTCATAGTCGAGTTAATTGTACAGCTCCGTACGATAGAACAGATGAGCCAAGCCGATCAAGAACCACCGCAAGATCCAACTCAAGGTCAAAATCTAGATCAAAATCAAGATCGAAGAAAGTAAGTTGTTATTTTAATTCATAAAAAAACAAATATTTACATTGTATTATTAAGTTCCTATTTTCAATGCACTCGTCATTATTATGACTTGCAGAAAACGTCCACAAAAGCAACGTCAAGCAAATTCGAGGAGGAAGGAGAACCGTCCCAGGCGACTCAGACTTTTCCAAGTGTCCATTTGAGTCAGCCTTGAGCCACACTTGAAATTGTTGTGATTACAAAAACTATGTTATGTACTTGTTAAGAATGTTATGTACATTTGCATTATCGTGGTTTATTGGATTCAATAACTTTGCTTGAACGTTACTAAACATATCATTACATAAGGATTAAAAATAATAAAAGTAGATTCACAATACAACATACATAATTGGCAAACTATCCAATTTATTAAAAGAAAAATACGAATTACAAGATTTAACCAATAACTAATCGAATAAACGCCTTGCACTTGAAGAGCCGGTAATAATTTTAGATATTGGTAACGGCATTAAAGTATCCGAATTTGAGAAATGTGAAAAATCAGCGCGTGTAACATACACCTCAATTTCTCTATGTATTTTTGCATAGTCGGTAATCTGCTTGAGTTGCTCGACATCATCTGTTATCAATTGTAAACCATTATCTAGGTCTTCATCATGCTCTCTAAAGTAAAAATACCACCTCTCCGGAGGCCAGTAACCTAGCTCGTTCAAAGCCGTATCCAAAAGTTTAGTTGAAAATTCATCGGCCTCAACACAATCAATAAACGTCAACAAACCTTGAACGTACATTCTTTTTGCGCCCTAAAAATGTCCAGCATGACGGAAAGCAACACTAAACATCCAAGGAACTTCGGCGTATATTTTCTCAGTTGATGTTTCTTCATTTGGAGAACGAAAATACCAAAAATGATCATTGTCAACCATTGTGAAAAAGATATGTGAAAGAGAGGAGAATGTAAAATGTTGGGAATTCAATCTTTCAGTTACACTATTTATAAACAAGTGAAAATCACGGAAAATCTTATCCGACACTTATAAGATAATATTTTATCTCAAAAAGATAATAAGAAATCTTATCCCGAAAATCCTGAAAATTGCGCATAATCTGATAAAAAAGATAACATGTTTTATCTCCCTTGTCAAAAAGGTCTGAAAAACAATTTAGAGCAAAAAAGTAAAAAAAAAAAGTAAAATATCAATAAATAATAACTAAAAAAATTAAGTAAAAAAAGGTAAATTTAAAAATAAGTAAAAAGAAAAAGTAACGTACTTAAAAAAGTAAAAAAAATTAATAAGTAAAAAAAACTTCTAAAAATAATAACTTAAAAAAATATGTAAAGTAGTCAACAATAAAATAAATAAAATTTAGAAAAAATAAGTTAAAAAATAAAAATAATAGATATAAAAAATAAGTCAAAAGTCGTAGGTCGGGAAAGGGCTACTCGTGATCGCACCTTGTCATTATCTCATTGATGACCATCGTTTTGGCCCGGGTAACTCGTTTTGGTCGCATGATGCGACAGGTCGCATAACTAATAACGTAAATGGAAACCTATGTCTTTTACTCGGTAACTTGTTTTGGTCGCACGCATTGGGTCGCCGGTCGCATCATGCGACCTGCGCCCGGGTGTCTTTTTCTCGGTAGTCGTTGTCTTTTACTCGGTGAGAGATCGGGTCGCAAGTCGGGGTGAGCGAGTCGCAGGTCGCATGATGCGACCTGCGCCCGGGTAGGGCAAATCCGCAACTTTTTTTTTTAAGGGCAAAATGAAAAATAAGTTGGAAAAATTAGGCATTTTAATTAATTTCCCTATAAATAAAACCTAATCTAAGAAATAGTTTCAACCCGTCACAAAGCGTGAACAAATAATACCTTATTGTTATCATTTCGGTCTAATTTAAAAAACCATTGTGCATGCTAATTACATACAAGCAGAATTTCATGATCGCATGCTAATATTTTATCATTCACATCAAAATGGCATAAATACTAAATAACAATTTAAGAATCTCACAAAATATTTTCTAATTTATTATATTTGTATATTCAAAAGTATTAATACAAAAATAAGTTTATATAAACAAAATTTAATATAAATAGCATTTATATCAAACAAATTAATGTAAACTATAGTTTATAATATTTTCTAATAATGTAAAGTATACTAGATTAATGTAGCATAAAATTTGACTTTTTAGGAAGCAAATAACATAATTACCTAATAATTGTTCCGAAATTATAGTTTATAATATATATATATATATATATATATATATATATATATATATATATATGTGTGTGTGTGTGTGTCCAAAGTGACACTAATTTTTTAAAGTTAGAAAAATATGATCATAATTGAAGGAATAAAAAGGAAATGACATTGACTTGATTTTACCAAAAACTTTTAACTGAAAAAATACGTTAAAATGAGATAATTATAGAATTTATGGAAAATCAAATAGACTTTTAGTTGAGACGTTTTTAGGATTGAGACGCGTAAACCCATTTGGCTCGTTTATGGAAGTCGGGAGGTAGTTGATTCTTTTCCAACATGTCAATTACATTGTTCCAAAAGTCACCATGCTTCATCGGTTCATAAACACTTGAAAACCCTCTTGATTTATAAGAGTCGTAGTATCCGAGATGGTCGTTAGATTCATCACACGAAGCCTTGTACCACTCAATTTGTGCCTGTAGTGGAGCGATCTTTGACAAACCAATAGCTAGCCCTGCACTAATTAGGTTTGGCGTACGCCGTATTTGCCTGCTCATGTTTAGGCATTCTTTCAGGGGTCTAATCACGTGTTTCTGTAACAACATCAAAATCAAGATTTTTAAACTGATTAAGTAAGCTTATATATATGGCTCATGAGCCAGTTAACATCATACATGATGAGCTTTAATAAGTCATACCGGAGATTGATAATAACATAAGCCACTAAAATTAAGCTTTATTGGTGATATCGCTCATTTTGTACACATATATCTAACGCGATATCATTGTTTTTAGGTTTGTTTTTAGCTAACTTTTAGAACTTTCGGTACTTAGTTAGTATAATTTGGATTTCCAGGTTAACGAGTTGAAGTTTGAAAGATTGGTGATAATTTGATGTTGATTTGGAGCTGAAAAGTCAAAGTCGTTGCTGGAGCAGAAATCTCAAATAGCAACGCGATCCAGACAGATACCCAGGATCGCGTTACATAGTGCAAATCAATGTCAGATTTTCCAAAGCATAGCAACGCGATCCAGACTCCTTTACTGGATCGCGTTTCAATGTGCAATTCCGTTACAGAATCTTCCCAAGGCAACTAACGCAATCCGTCCACAACTATCCAGGATCGCGTTCATATGAAGAAAACTGAGATTCCAGGATCGCGTTCCTTGACCGGAATCGCGTTTGTGAGCGGTTTTTCAGAAATTTGAAAGATTTAAAATACGTTTTCCTTTCATTAAAAACATAACTTCCATTCCAGAAAACACTGGAGACGAAAATTTTCTTAAACTTTTGAAGCTTTTCATCACTATTGAAGATTTTTCATTGTGCTAATCATTTTGGTTACTACGGATCATCACGTAATCATTGTAATCATTCGTCTTTCATCTTTATTATATATAATCATGTTAGCTTTGATTTCAATTATCTATATTGAATTTTCTGTGGTAATTATGAGTGGCTAATTCTATAAACACTTGTTTGGATGAAAGGATTAATGATTAGGGGTGTTAACTTCTGATATTCATGTTCAATCGAGTTACGTTTGATCAACTTTCTTACGAATTAGGGTTTCAATCTTAAGTCTGAATTATGTGATGAACTAATGAATGATTATAGCGGATGTTTATCATTCATATGTTTATTATCAATTGTTTGTCAATGAATAATTGAATTTTGATTGCGAACGCAGAAAAATTACAATTCAGATAATTAGACTTAAATTTGTAAGTAAATGATCATGGCGAATGTCTTTCATAGATTGAATTGTAACATGATAAATTGAGATTAAAGTTTAGGTTATAGCGAATGTTAAATCTAACTTAAATGAGATGGACATGAATTGTATTTAATTTGTTCTAATTGAATACCCCGAAGTCATTAGCGAATTAATCCAAACAAGTGTAGTTTCTAGTATTTGGAAAAAGTTAAACAAATCATCCTGACTCTTCCTGAGTCCATTTGCTTAGTTAGATTAATTTAGTTGTTAAGTAAGGTGACAATTCAGTCACACAAAAAAAACCCAAGTCTTTTCTGTACCAAGTTAACTGCATTTAACTTAAAGATCTCGATTACATAGTCTCTGTGGAACGAACCAGTACTTACTATAGCTATACTATACACGATAGGGTACACTTACCTTAGTTGTGTAATAGTTCAGTGTCAGTATTATTAGTTTATTTTATAACTCGATTTTACACATCAAGTTTTTGGCGCCGCTGCCGGGGACTTGTGTGTTTGAGAATTTAGTTTTATTGTAGTTAATTGATCCTTTCTTTGAATTAAATTCGTAGAAAGTTATTTTTAAGTTAAATTGCATTGCGCCGGTGCGTTTGACGGTTTTATTTTCTTTGCTGTTGCAGGTTTACTTAGGTAGTGGATGAGCACTAGGAATTCGGGTAACGAAATCCTAAGTCCTTTGTCTGATCCGGAGAAAACTACAAAGAAGAAAAGAAAGAATAAATCGACGGAATCAACTTCAAGCCACACTGAAAGTGGATCAACTTCAGCAAATAAAGTTTTTGAAGAAGAACTTGAATCGAGATTCGAAGAGGAAGTAAGATCTGAAGCGGAACCAATGGCTGACGAAAATGATACTCCCATGATCAATAGGACTAGAACCGTTGCTCCTACTCCGGGTTCAGCAATTCGGAGACCATAAATTGATAATAATTTCTCACTAAAGGGCAATCATTTGCAAATGCTTCGGGATACTCAGTTTGATGGAAGGGTGCGATCCGATCCACACAAGCATATTGCTGACTTTTTGGAGATTGGTGAGAATTTCAAGTATGGTCCGAACACGGAAGAGGCAATCAGATTAAGGACCTTTCCAATGTCTTTATGTGGGGAAGCAAAGATTTGGTATCAAGAACTTGAACCAAATTCTATTCAAACTTGGAACCAAATGAGGGACGCTTTTGTTGGACGTTATTTTCCACCAGCTTTGGTAGAAAGGTTATTGAATGCGATTCGAGGTTTCAGGCAAAATGAAAATGAAACTTTGGTGGAAGCATGGTTGAGGATCAAAGAGTTGCTTAGAAATTGTCATGGCCATGGTTTGTCAAAGGCCGAGATTATAGAACTCTTTTACAATGGTCTTGACATTCCATCATCTGCTGTTTTAGATTCTGCTGGAGGGGGACTGTTCATGTATAAAACTCCCAATGAAGCTTGGAAGATTATGGAGGATAAAGTTTTGCAAAGTCTCAATTGGGCAAAAGATAGTAGAAAACCAGCCCGAAAGACCGTTGCTTTTGCTGAAGGAAGTGGTAGCAATTCTGATAATTCTGAGATGATGAAAGAACTTAAAACTATGTCTACCAAATTCGATAATCAATTCAAGACTCTCAAAGGAGAGATCAAAGAGCTTCGTGAAGGATGTGGAAATTGTGGAGGAAATCATGCAACAAATGATTGTGATAGTGATGATCAACCTATGAGAATGGCGGATGAAATGTAAATTATTTGCAACAAAATAATTATCAGAGGGGCGGATTCCAAAACCGGAATTCGGGAAACTTTCAGGGTAATTATCAAGGAAATAGATATCCTCGACAGGGTCAGAACTACTACAATCAATTCCAAAGAGATAATGTTCCACCATCAACACCACCACCCGTTCAACAACAAACAACACCAGAATCTGCTTTAGAGAAGATGATGAAGGAGTTCATTTCTAAACAGGATGTTTCCACTGAGAGATTGAAAACCCAAATGACGAATTTGAGGTTAAGTGTGGATCAAAATCAAAAAAATCAGCAAGCCTCAATTCAGGATTTGGAAAGGAAAATGGACCGATTATCTGAAGGGCAAAGTAGTAGACCAACCGATGGTTTACCGAGCAACACCCAACCGAACCCGAGGCCCACATCTTCTAATAGTGGAACAAAGCCATATCAGCCACCACCGGCCCGAAATGAGCATGCAAATGCTATTACCACTCGTAGTGGGAAAGAGCTACCACCACTTCCGGTAAAAAGAGCCAAGATTTCTAACTCTGTTTTGCAGGATAATGATGAAATGGAAGTTAACGATGAAGAAGAGGAGATTGTTCAACCTACTTCTGTTTCGGTTTCACCAACACCTCCGGTAACACAACCGGTAGTGAAGGCATACAAACCGAAGATTCCATATCCTCAACGCTTGAGGAAGGAAAAGATTGCTGCTCAGTATGGAAAGTTTGTGGACATGATAAAGAGCATACGGATCAATGTACCATTGGTGGATATTTTAGCTGGAATGCCGAATTATGCTAAGTTTATCAAAGACTTGGTGAGCAACAAGGAAAAGCTTTCGGAGGCATCGGCTACATTTCTGAATGATGAGTGTTCTGCTATCGTTCAAAACCAGATTCCACCCAAATTGGGGGACCCGGGAAGTTTTATTGTTTCCTGTACATTAGGAAAGTTTATGACTTGTGATGCCCTAGCTGATTTAGGTGCTAGTATAAACTTGATGCCTTACTCCCTTTATGCAAAATTGTCTCTAGGATCCCTTAAACCCACACGTATGAGCATCAAACTGGCCGATAGATCATTCCAATATCCCGTTGGGATTGCGGAAAATATGTTAATAGAGGTTGGACCTTTTACATTTCCTGTTGACTTTGTGATACTTGAGATGGAGGAAGATAGCAAAGTCCCACTCATTCTAGGACGTCCCTTCTTACATACTGCTGATGCTATTATTCATGTGAAAAATAAGCAGTTGACCTTAGGAGTGGGCCAGGAAAGGATTGCTTTCACGGTCGATAAGGCCATGAAGCATCCTTATTCTACTGACGATACTTGTTTCAGTATTGATGTCATAGATGAGGCTTTGGATGAGGAGTTACAAGGATTACTTGGATTGGATGCTGAATTTGCTGAGTTGTTGGAATCTGTTGATGAGAAAATGACTGAAGAAGAGTTACTTGAAGCAGTGGAAGTAAAAGATGATGAAGAGCAACTAGCTAAAGAGAGCATTGAGGAGCTAAAGAGTGAGGATCGGTTGAGGATCAAGACTTCACTGGAGGATCCACCGAGAGACTTGGAATTGAAACAACTACCAAGTCATTTGGAGTATGCATTTTTGGAAGAGGAAAATCTCTTACCGGTTGTAATTTCTTCTAATCTTATTAATTCTGAAAAATGCATGTTACTTGATGTGTTGAGAGCTCACAAGGGCGCCTTCGCTTGGCGTACTTCCGACATACCTGGGATAAGCCCATCTTTTTGTAAACACAAAATAAATCTTTTAGATGAGGCAAAACCCGTTGTTCAAAGACAACGGAGGCTTAACCCAAATATGAAGGATGTTGTCAAAAAGGAGGTGGTTAAATTGCTCGATGCGGGTATTATTTACCCCATTTCTGATAGCCCTTGGGTGAGTCCTGTCCATTGTGTGCCTAAAAAGGGTGGTATGACTGTGGTGACAAATGACCAAAACGAATTAGTTCCAACTAGGACAGTCACGGGTTGGCGTGTTTGTATTGACTATAGGAGATTGAATGATGCTACCCGGAAAGACCATTTCCTTTACCTTTTATTGACCAAATATTAGAGAGATTGGCCGGAAATGAATTCTTTTGCTTTATTGATGGGTTTTCGGGATATTTCCAAATCCCTATAGACCCTAAAGACCAAGAGAAGACTACTTTTACTTGTCCATTTGGTACATATGCTTATAGGAGGATGCCTTTTGGGCTTTGTAACGCCCCAGCCACCTTTCAAAGGTGTATGATTGCTATATTTCAGGACATGATTGAGACTTCCATGGAGGTTTTCATGGATGATTTTTCTGTTTTTGGAAATTCCTTTGAATCATGTTTGTCTAACTTAGACAAGATGCTTGAACGATGCGAGAAGGCACATTTAGTTCTTAATTGGGAAAAGTGCCATTTCATGGTTAAGGAAGGAATTGTTTTGGGACACAAAGTGTCAAGTGTGGGAATTGAGGTTGACAAGGCAAAGATCGATGTCATTGCCAAGTTACCTCCACCCGCAAATGTAAAAGGGGTCAGGAGTTTCTTGGGTCATGCGGGTTTTTATCGTAGGTTTATCAAAGATTTTTCTAAGATCACTAGACCCATGACCAAATTGCTTGAGAAAGATGTCACGTTTGTGTTTGATGTTGAATGTGTGAAAGCTTTTGAGACTTTAAAGGATAGGTTGACTAATGCACCCATTATGGTTTCACCCGATTGGTCTAAACCATTTGATTTAATGTGTGATGCGAGTGACTATGCCTTAGGTGCAGTTTTAGGACAACGTGAGGGAAATCATTTTAGGCCAATTTACTTTGCTAGTAGAACGCTTAATGGGGAGCAACAGAATTATACAACAACTGAAAAAGAATTACTTGCTGTTGTGTTTGCTTTTGATAAGTTCAGGCCTTATCTTGTATTGTCCAAAACTGTTGTGTTCACCGACCATTCAGCCCTAAAGTACTTGATTTCAAAACAAGATGCTAAACCTAGACTCATTCGTTGGATTCTTCTTTTGCAAGAGTTTGACATTGAGATCAAGGACAAAAAGGGGGCTGAAAATCTTGCCGCCGAACACTTGTCAAGGTTGGAGAATCCAAACCTAGACAAGTCAGGCGATACTGACATTGATGATTCTTTTCCGGAGGAATTCCTTTTACAGGTAGGTGAAGCTGAAAATGAGGAGGAAACACCATGGTACGCTGATATTGCAAACTATTTGGTTGGAGGTGTTTTGAGAAAAGGCATGACACATCAACAGAAAGGAAAGTTTTTCTCTGATTTGAAGTACTATTTTTGGGAAGACCCACATTTTTTTCGGGTATGTGCCGACGGAATGATTAGGAGATGTGTTTCTGGGGGTGAAACAAGGAGAATTCTGGATGAGTGCCACCATGGACCAACCGGTGGGCACTATGGACCATCTGTTACAGCTAAGAAAGTGTATGATGCTGGATTCTATTGGCCCACGATCTTTAAAGAAGCACAAACTCTTTGCCAAACTTGTGATTCGTGTCAAAGGGTAGGCAACATCTCAAAAAGGGATGAAATGCCTCAAACGAGTATTCAGGTTTGTGAGGTATTTGACATTTGGGGAATAGATTTCATGGGTCCATTTCCAAAATCAAATAAGTGGGAATACATCTTGGTAGCTGTGGATTATGTGTCAAAATGGGCTAAAGCAAAGGCCGTGTCAAAGAATGATACCTGAGTAGTGATTGACTTCTTGAAGAGTTTGTTTTGCCGATTCGGTGTTCCTAAAGCCTTAATAAGTGATCGTGGAAGTCACTTCGCGAATCAGCAACTCGAGAAAGTTTTGAAAAAGTATGGAGTTCAACATCGGTTTTCTACCTCTTACCACCTACAAACTAGTGGTCAAGTGGAGAATACAAATAGAGCCTTGAAGAGAATTCTTGAGAAAACAGTTAAAGACAACCGGGCTATTTGGTCGAAGAAATTGGATGATGCTTTGTGGGCGTTTAGAACCGCCTACAAGACACCAATTGGAACCACACCATACAAGTTGCTTTATGGCAAAACATGTCATTTGCCGGTTGAAGTGGAACATAAGGCTTATTGGGCTCTTAAGAACTGTAATACAGATTTGGCTGAAGCCGGTGAGAAGAGAATGCTCAAATTGCATGAGTTAGATGAGTTGAAGTTGCAAGCCTACGAAAGCTCCAAGTTGTACAAGGAAAGGACCAAGGCGTTGCATGATAAAAAGCTTAAGATGAGGAAAGAATTCAAAGCAGGAGATAAGGTGTTATTGTTTCAATCTCGGTTTAAGTTGAAACAACCAAAACTAAAACCAAGGTGGACCGGTCCATACACGGTGAAACACGGATATCCTTCAGGTTATGTTGAACTTTACAAGTCAGATGGAGGTTCTTTCATTGTGAACGGTCACAGGCTGAAGTTATACCATGAGGAGGATGCCGATTGCGAGTGGGAGACACTTGCCATTTACCCCAAGGACAAGTAAATGAGGGGTCGAGTCTAGCTTTGGACTCGTAAATAAACTAGGCATGGTATGGTATATCATTTGTATATATATATATATATATATATATATATATATATATATATATATATTGTACTATTAGTATTATTACTCATTTTTACTTAATTTGAAAGAAAAAAAATTGGTTTAAAGCTTCCAAACGCGATCCATAGACAACCTCAGGATCGCGTTCCATAGTGATTTTTTTGTGATGAACGTTTAAAGCTGAGAAACGCGATCCGGATGAGACTTTGGGATCGCGTTCATAAGTGAAATTCGTTAACAGAATGTTTTGCCAAGACGAAACGTGATCCGGCTATGGTAACCTCAGATCGTGTTACACAGACTAATTTGTTGAATGGGCGATTTCAACTGAGAAACGCGATCCGGCATTGTTTGTGGATCGCGTTCGTTACTTTTGTACCGGCTACTGGGTTAAATAAAACAGGTAGAAACAAAACAAAACACACACATTTTTCTTTTGTTGCTACCAACACCCAAACACACAAAAACCCTAAACACCAAAATCGATCATCTTGATCATCTAACAAGATTTCTTTAAGTTTTCTTCACTACTCACTAATGGCTAACTTCCTTAAGGTATTATCATCCAGCAATTTTTGTGTTTAATGCATACATATTGGGGGTTCTCCAACATTTCGGATTATGGAGAATTTAAGTGTGGGGATGTTATGATTACTTGTTTTTCTTCATTTTCATGCTACATTGTTGCTTCTAACTTGTGTACTCCATTATTTTGGTTTACATTGCTAGATTGTGATGTTTCTAAATTAGGGTTTATGCTAGTTAGTGGGTAATCCGAATTGGGGGAATAATTGATGGTATTGGTGCTAGTTTGCATGAACCTTTACATACTATGTGTTTTACTGCTCATTTGTTGATTAATTTTAATTTGTGAGTAGATTGTGAACTAGGGTTTATGACATTTTGGGGAAGAAGATGAAGTTGACTTTCTGGGTCAACGTTTGACTTTGTTTTCATTGACTTTTGATTGTAATGCATTACTTGTTATTATTGTGTGATTATTATGCAATTTTCAAGTATATGTTTGATAGTAGAGTTATGAAACTTGTGAATTTGGTTTATTTGATGGAGATGATGGTATCTTGTGTACATTTCATGTAATCTTGATTATCAGGCTTGTTTGGCTTTGAATTGTGTTATCCGTTGCCATGACTTTGTTTGAAATTAGACTACATGTTATATTTTGGCGGTTTGCATGTTCCATAGAATAGTTAAGGGTGTGTGTATAGAAAACTTGGTTATTAGTTGTGGGATCCAAATGTTATGATCAATTGTGATCGATGTACAAGTTTTGTTTGGCCTATATGCTTTGCTTATTAGGAGATATAGTTTAGACATTACTCGCTCATTTTGTGCCTCGATGACTAACTGCGGTTTTACTAACGCTAACATTCCTGGAAACATATTTTGTGTTGTGTGTTTGATGTTTCAGAGAGGTCGAAGTAACGACAAAGAACAAGGGTCTAGTTCTAAAGGAAAAGGAAAAGCACAGACTTTAACGCTAGGATATCTTTTGGATCTGGAGAGATTACACCCATATTTGCAGTTTACAAAGAAAAATTGTGGGGGGAAGTTTGCGATGTACACTGAAAATTTGTTGGCTTTAAGAGGTAAAGATATTGTACATCCGAGGGTAATCAATTGGCAGCCACTGGAAGAAGCGGGGCTAGCAACATCATTGCGACACACCCTCACTCAATCGGTTAAATGTCGATGGTCAGGTAACACTTATGATGTGCAAGATTGGGAAAGATTGTTTGCTATTAAAGAGCCAATTTATGCAGAGTTGTGTTTAGAGTTCTTCTCAACGGTGGAAATACATAGGATAAAATCTGTGAGAAATCCATTGTTGTCGTTCCGACTAAGGGGTGAAGATCGGGAAATGAGTTTGATGGATGTTGCTGAGTGTTTGGATATATATGATGCTGATGTGCTTGAAGCACCCTATTTTGAAGATTACATTTTTAGGGGAGAATGGTTGGATGAATCCGCGGTACCATTGGAAACTATGTGGCGTGAATTAAGTGACGCCCCATATGATTCATCGGGGAACAACGCTTCTAGCAATCTCCGAGACATGGAGCATCGCTTAATCCAAAAATTTATTGCTCATTCTATTGCTTGTAGAGGGAAAAATACAGAGAAGGTAACAGCTCCAGATATGTGGTACTTGACCAGAATCAACAAAAGAATTCGGGTTTCTATACCATATTGTGTGGCGGAATTCCTGGCGACTTATGGGAAGGGAAGAAAGGATTCCTCCAAGCTTGCTGGCGGCCGTTATGTAACTTTAATTGCTAACCACTTTGATGTGCGACTGAAGGCAAAAAAAGAACCCTTTGACTATAGTGGAAGACAATTCGTTACCTTTATCCATTGAGATGTTCTCAGCCGCCAGGGTAGTTTCGCAAGAAAGGAAAAAGTTCATCCCTTGAAGACCGACAAAGAAAAGTCTTCGTGATGGTACATCGTCACAACCACCACCGCAGCAAGAAAGACAACGAGCTGTTTTTGATGAAGAAATGGAAGATGTTCCACATGAGGGTGCGGGATCACAACGTCCGGATACACCTGTTTGGTTCCAAGGCTTTGTTAATCGGTTTGATAACTTTCAGATTCAAGAAGAGAATTTTCGGGAGGAATCTAGATATGAATGGGGTGTGCAGCGATATTTCAATGATTGGCAAAGGCATAACACGCAGCGCATCTATTCTGATGAGGAAGATGTTTTGCCCACCCCTTACTACCAATTCCCACGGTGGGGTGCGCCAGGAGCTGTTAACCCCGTTCCTGATTATGACCGGCAAGCTGCAATTGAGGCACTCGAGAGGCACCAACGCGGAGAAGTTCAAGAGCATACTCAGCATGGGTCATCAGGACATTGGCTATTTGGGGATTAATTTCCATTGGATCATGTTATGTTATCTTTGAACAATTATTTTCTGTTTTGAACTATTTTCCTCTTTATGGTCGTTTAAGACTTTGTATGTTGATATCTAGGATTTTGGCATAAACTTCTACATGAGTGGCATTTAGGTACGGTTTGTACAATGCCATCTCATTCTACCCAGTTGATTTATAAGTTATGCCCGGTTTTTATGGTTATTTTGTTAGAGTGTTGTGCGGAATTGGAACCATTTGCATATGCTGGCAGTAAGTTCAGCGACAAAACACGCATGGCATAGTCATCATTTTTCTGCAACATCCCCCGGGAAGTACTCGTTTCCTTTTTCCTTCCCGCATTCGTGTATATTGCATATTTTAGTTTTGTTGCATTGGGGACAATGCACAACTTAAGTGTGGGGAGGTTAAATTCACTTGGAATTTGTTTGTCCTAATAAGTTTAGTTGCTTCATAAATTCATAAAATCACTTATTTTAGCAAATGAAGTACAAGTCAAGTTGGTAAGTCTAACACAAAACTTCGACAGTAGGAGGTCCTACTCATTCAGTTGGCTTATCTAGCTTGATTATCCCTCTTGCATGTAAATTTTTAGAGATGTGTCATATGAGCAACCTCATTGGGTGAATTGCATGACTAGCATACTTGTAGCCCCATTGAAAATTGTGAGATATTTAGAGCCTTATTGAGAAAAGCACTTATTTTTAGTGTTTATATTGTTAGTTGCTATGAGTGTGCCGGTGATTGTAGTTTGTTCTAGAACTTGCCCTAGTGATGCATCTCGAGACCGCTGTGAGATCACAAAAATGTGATATAGGTGAGATCGCATGATGAGGAGGTATTATTAGGTTTGGAGCTTAATCCCAGCAATTTTGACTTTCTAGCCAATTATCGGGACCGTATAGATCATTTATTTGATTAGTACTAATCTCAATAATCGGCCAAGGAATCTTAGTTGTTTGGGATCTAATTTTCTGTTACACCCATTATTATCCAGTCCACCCAGGTCGTTAGCACTCACTTTTAGTGCTAAGAAACCCGTAGACACTTCCACATACATTCATGATCACTACATCATATAGCCTATTTTTGTGTAGTCAATTCCCAAATCACTTATTTTTTTTCAAAATGTTGTCTAATTTGAATTTTTAATGGATTTTTGTGAAAAATGTGACTTAAATCGTCTTAATAGGGATTCTAATGTTAAATTCTATGATCTGAAGTTGTAATCAACTGAAGGTGCTGAATGTTGAAGTTTAAGTAAATGAAGTTGAAAGCAGTGAAAGTTGTGGAAGTTAACTGTTAAAGCTTAAGTTAAGGTTTGGTTAATTGTAGTCAACTAAACGGCCTTTGAATTCCTGAACAAGTAGTTCCCGAGGGGTGTTCTACACCTAGCCACCAAAGATCTTTTTCCGGTTTAGGATGGTTGGTCCGAAAGTTCGCTACACAGGATTCATAGAAAGTCGTAGCATGCAGTTAATCAATCCAATCGTAAATGTAAATCAATGAGAATTGCAAGTTGAGAATTGTGAATATAAATTGTGCATGAAGAATGATTCTAATTGATTTAGCATGAGAATCCTGAATTTTATTACTATCACATTAAGAAACAATTAGGCAACATTTCCTTTACTTTCTCATGGGTTTTGACTATTACTTTACACCAATTGCTTGAGTCTAACCTACCTATTCCACTTTCACCCATACTTTATACACAACATGATTAAAATACCTTTTCTGAGATTTCACTTGGTGCTCACGCCAAGACGGTGGAGATTTGATCCTTTTGCAAGCCTATGGTAACATCGCATCACGACTTGGCTTAATTGAGTGTGATATTATTCATTCCTTTACCTTGTAGTTTATAGGTTGAGAGTGAGTGATTGATACACTTATCCTATTGTGAGGTGCTAAGTCGTGCATTTCGGGCTTGGCAAATTATCATCTCAAGTTTTGGTAATTATATATATGTTGCTAACATAATCTCTTAGGTGATAATTGTTAGTATTATTTTGCAAAACTTGATCTCTATTTCTGAAAATGCAAGAGGGATGTAATGGTTTAAATCTGGTAGAAAATGATTTGCTTGAGGATAAGCAAAGCTCAAGTGTGGGGATGTTTGATATCGCTCATTTTGTACATATATATCTAACGCGATATCATTGTTTTTAGGTTTGTTTTTAGCTAACTTTTAGAACTTTCGGTACTTAGTTAGTATAATTTAGATTTCCAGGTTAACGAGTTGAAGTTTGAAAGATTGGTGATAATTTGATGTTGATTTGGAGCTGAAAAGTCAAAGTCGTTGCTGGAGCAGAAATCTCAAATAGCAATGCGATCCAGACAGATACCCAGGATCGCGTTACATAGTGCAAATCAATGTCAGATTTTCCAAAGCATAGCAACGCGATCCAGACTCCTTTACTGGATCGCGTTTCAATGTGCAATTCCGTTACAGAATCTTCCCAAGGCAACTAACGCGATCCGTCCACAACTATCCAGGATCACGTTCATATGAAGAAAACTGAGATTCCATGATCGCGTTCCTTGACCGGGATCGCGTTTGTGAGCGGTTTTTCAGAAATTTGAAAGATTTAAAATACGTTTTCCTTTCATTAAAAACATAACTTCCAATCCAGAAAACACTGGAGACGAAAATTCTCTTAAACTTTTGAAGCTTTTCATCACTATTGAAGATTTTTCATTGTGCTAATCATTTTGGTTACTACGGATCATCACGTAATCATTGTAATCATTCGTCTTTCATCTTTATTATATATAATCATGTTAGCTTTGATTTCAATTATCTATATTGAATTTTCTGTGGTAATTATGAGTGGCTAATTCTATAAACACTTGTTTGGATGAAAGGATTAATGATTATGGGTGTTAACTTCTGATATTCATGTTCAATCAAGTTACATTTGATCGACTTTCTTACGAATTAGGGTTTCAATCTTAAGTCTGAATTATGTGATGAACTAATGAATGATTATAGCGGATGTTTATCATTCATATGTTTATTATCAATTGTTTGTCAATGAATGATTGAATTTTGATTGCGAACGCAGAAAAATTACAATTCAGATAATTAGACTTAAATTTGTAAGTAAATGATCATGGCGAATGTCTTTCATAGATTGAATTGTAACATGATAAATTGAGATTAAAGTTTAGGTTATAGCGAATGTTAAATCTAACTTAATTGAGATGGACATGAATTGTATTTAATTTGTTCTAATTGAATACCCCGAAGTCATTAGCGAATTAATCCAAACAAGTGTAGTTTCTAGTATTTGGAAAAAGTTAAACAAATCATCCTGACTCTTCCTGAGTCCATTTGCTTAGTTAGATTAATTTAGTTGTTAAGTAAGGTGACAATTCAGTCACACAAAAAAAAACCAAGTCTTTTCTGTACCAAGTTAACTGCATTTAACTTAAAGATCTCGATTACATAGTCTCTGTGGAACGAACCAGTACTTACTATAGCTATACTATACACGATAGGGTACACTTACCTTAGTTGTGTAATAGTTCAGTGTCAGTATTTATTAGTTTATTTTATAACTCGATTTTACACATCAATTGGCTTTTTAAAAATTCAAAAAGCCAATATCATAATCTGAATTAATATATTTAAAATTATAATAAAAAAATTATTACGCTTCGAAGTATCAATAATCAGTTCCAAAACGCAGATCATTTCAACGAATTACTTAACTTGCGGATATTGACTGCGAGGCTAGTATAACTCCGGCTTCATATGTGTTAGATTGACATAACTCTTCTTGTGTTTGGTTCAAGAACTGCAAGCTAATATGTTCAACGTAACGTTCATAATCGAGATGGTCATCGATACAAGAACTAGGAGACCCCAATGCTAACGTCAAATAAATAACTTTAACAATAGCAATAGTGTCATCGATGCAAACAGCTCCATCACTTGAACAAAACATAAAAATTCCCAAGTGGCACAAAAGAATTCGTCGTCACACTTGGTGATCTAGTTGCAACTTCAACATAATGAAGTACAAAACGGATAACTCTGATTTCTCATTTTCATTAAGTCTCGAGATCACAAATAAGTTTTAGCCACTTCTTGAATACTGTCACTTATGTCCAGAGCTACCTACTTTCTTTCTCATCTGAAACAGGTTGTCTTCAATATTTCTACTAAAAGCACACCTTCACTTACGCTAGCAACTAACCACTCTAACACAGTGTACTTGAGTAAAAAGGGAAGAAAAGAAAGTAAAAGAAGACAAGTGAAGAGAAATGAAGTAAAATGGAAGGAAAATAACTTATAAAAATGTGTTCTTGAGTAGCCAATAAAAAAAAGATACGATAAACCATTACCCTTGCAATCACCCCACTTTTGGGCGGAAAACATTTGATGGAAAAACACTCATATTCCCCATCCACTTCCTTTCTCTTCTTTTCACTTTCGTCTCCAATAAAAATTTAATAACACATTTTTATCATGTTGCCATTCAATTCCTTTTTTTCATCTAAATAAACTTTATAACATAGTGTAAATGGCCATTTGAATAATTGGGAGGTAAAACGGCCACGGTCATCAAAGTTACTACTAACAAGTTCCTTTATAAGATTCCTGGACAAGCTCGTGATTGAACTCAAAAACTCCACTGAATCCTGAAGATGTCTTGAGATGCTCAAGAAGTTGTCTTGAGATACTCAAGCAGATTCCTTGGCTCTTTCTCTCCTGACTTGTGCAGAAGTCTAGTTAAAAACTTGGGCATTTTTCTTACTGATTTTTATGAAGGATTCTCATCCTCTTCAATGCATACAACATAGCTGGCATAATCTTCAATATCTGCTTCGGATTGTTCTTAGGTGCATATCTGTGGTGAAAATATCACAACAATATCGGGGGGATTATGCAAATAAGGCATATTACTTTGTTGACATCGGTTGCCATACGAGTTGTTATAGTCAGGATTAAGATGATGTTTTGAACAAATGAAAAGTCATTTGACTGGTGCCCTAAGATATTTGACCAAACATAATGGTTTTTACATCTTAAAAGCACAACAATGTGTTGTTTCTCAACTCTAAAGGTGTTGAGATCTTTTGCATATTACTTTTTAAAGAGATCAGAATATGTGGTAACACACTGAAAGTCCTAAAGACTAGTGCTAAGGTACCACAAAAATTTATAGTTGATTGGACGACTACTCAAGGGCAACATATTTGCTATAAGTTGTTTGTTGCTCAAGACGCCTAAGGAAAAGAGAAGATAGGAACACAAAGTGAAAAAGTACATGACACTCTTAAGTTTAGCAACACTCTTTTTGTATGTTAGCGGTATTAGATAGTGATGCTGAAATTATCAATGTTGTTCTCATTAATTTGAGGAAAATAGAAATAACAACAATATAATGGCAAGGAAACTAAAGTTTCCTTTGCCTATATCCACGAATGCCATCTGTTATGATGGCGAAATGAAAAGAATAAATGTTGCAATAACGCAACACCCTATCAATGGCATCACTTCTACAATATAATGTCAAACCATAACCTACAAGGTAAGGGAATGAAAATATGATGTAGAGTTCTTTTAATTGAAAAAAGTGAGAGATTGAGAGTAGTTTTTGAAAACATTTTGGATTGTAATGATCTAAAGATGAACATGAAGACTGCCTCATCAATAAAGTTCATGATGATCATTTGCGGACTATTTAGTGCTCTATACATCCCTTCAAAAAGGCAAAACTATGATCTAATATATTGTATTTTTCCTAAACAAAAGAAAAAGACAGAATAAAAAGTGTGATTCAATTTTGTTTTCAAAACATAGTAGAATGAAAGACCATTGTCTCTAAAAATAGGAAAAATGGAATAGTGTAATTAAGGTTTGTTTCCAAATATATACTTGAATGAAAAGTGGATTTATGGTAATTTACTCTCATTCCCAAGTTTTTCTTAGAACTGAAGGAAATGAAAGGAAAAAAAAACAATTCTTGAGTTCCTTATGTATGGAAATAAATGAAACTGAAATGAATATAAATATTTAAATGTTTTTAGCCTTAACATCCTTAATATTAGTGGGTATAATTATAAATTATTAATAATTTAGCCCTAACATCCTTAATATTAGTGGGTATAATTATATATTACATATTTTATCTAATCTTTTATAATTTTCGTACATCTTACAAACATGAGTTACCTTATTTTTACTCGAGAATACATATCTCATATTACATTATTTTGTTTTTTTCACCTATACCCCCACCCTCGGGGGTCCCGCTTACTTTTACTTCATTTAAAACTTTGATACTGAATAATTAGTAATTTTTTATTTATAGAAATGAATAATTAAGTTCTATATTTTACTCCAATAGGGATAGGTTATATTATGTAAACACACCGTCTTCAAGGTTTCAAGGATCGTGTATCCTAAGGTTTTAGCTTTCAACATATTTTTTATTGATAAAGGGATAATTAAATACTGATTTATTAATCATTATTTAATTGATTAATCATAATATTAATTAAGTAAATAAAATAAAAATATGTATGCATGCATGCATTAGAGACTAATGGACAACATCAACTATTATATATAAGCAAATACTCACGTAATGGTGCAGTAAAAGTGATGGTGGTAGTTGACGTTGGTGATGATTAATGCGTTCTTGATTCCGAACGACATTCCATGTTCAATTATTTACCATTTTTTTCCGAACTCTGCACCTTCAAAACCTTGCCATATTGACTTATTGAGTTATGCTAATTTATTAGTGTGTGTCTGAGTTAGTGAAAGACATATTAACGATCAAAATTCAAATCTAACTGCATATATTTTTAAAAGTATATATACAAATATTTGAATTTTTGTAAATAAACATTGAAATCTAACAGCACATTAACGATAGAAATTTATAAAACCATTCAAATTTTGTATGATAAATATAAATTAAAGCTAGTAATATAATATATCATACAATGCAATCAATCCATCCATCCATCCATATATGTAATTTAACTAGATGATTTACCCGCGCTTCGCGGTCACTACAAGAAAAAAGCCATATTGCAACGACAAATGTCATCCCAATAGGGCAACATGTCGTTCCTATAAAGCTTTTGCAACGACATGTCGTTGCAATAGTGTCATCTCAAAGTCCGCGTCCTTCAAAACCTTTTGAGACGACATTTTGCAACGACACACCGAGCCCACTCCTTAATTTTCGTACTTCTTAAGTAATTAAAAAATAAATACCTTTAGGAACAACATTTGTCGTCTCAAAAGTAATATTAACAAAATAATAAAACAAAAAAAATACCTTTAGGGACGACATTTGTCATCTCAAAAAGTATTATTAAAATAAAAAACGAAAATTAAATTCCTATTGCAACGACATTTGTCGTCCCGGAAAGTATGAGTATTTTAAAATAGATGGACCTTTTGCAATGACATTTGTCGTCCTAAAAGGTTACTATCGTTGCAGAAAGTCCCTGTAATGTGGACAGCATTTTGCTGTATTTCGATTTTTCCCAGGCACGAGCTTGTTTAATTCCTGCAAATTACATGCACTCTTACTACATATATTTTACAGTTTATCGCATCCAAAACACACCAAATTAACAATTTAAACATTCGGATAAATCATCAAATGGTCACAAACACATAACGAGTTCTAACGTTCAACAAGTTTAAAGGTTAATAGTTTAAACAATTCAAAAAGATTCAACAAACATTGTTTCGACAACCAAATAAAAGACTAACACTTAGATAAGCGAATTTACTCGTGATCCAAATTCTCACCCGAATCCTCACCTTCTTCTTCCTCATCCTCGCCTTCTTCCTCATGCTCATTCTCACCTTCTACAATAGTGGGTTAGTACGGTTCAAACTTAGGAACGGGAATTTTTGCCTTTTTTAAGACCTCGCATAGAGAGGTCATGAACTCATTTTGAGACTCAATTTGTTGTTGTTGAGACTTCATTTGTTCTTGTTGAGCCTTCAACATTTCCTCTAGTTGTTTTTGTGAACTCATTTGTGATCCTGATTGGACACTTGAACTTGGTCCAACATTTGTAACCTTTCTACCGCGTCCCTTAAAATGCCCACGACTCTCCCCCAAGATTTTCTTCAATATAACCTTTTCACTCATTGGAGTGGAACTCCCAATTTGATTCTTCTTCAATGCCACCATTTTGCCCTACAAGTTACAAAACAAAAATTATTACTAGTGACCAACTTGACCCATTCCACTTGTGTGACCCATGAAATATATGTTAGTAATTTGGTGTAATTGAGGGATATGGTTATTAGACTTGGAAATGGGTTAGGAGGTACGGAGTGTATGCCCATCAAGTGGGTAACATCTTTGATTAAAAGCTATTGCGGAAATTGGTGGTATTATTGAAATAGGCCTAGTCCAAGACGGAGGTCTATTTCTAGACAAAATACCTGATTGCTGATTTTAATGTCCTGATGGTTGATTTTCATAGCCATGTGGCTGATTTTCTAGACCTTAGTGCTGATAAGCCTCTTTCTAGACAAAGGCCTAAACACGGACATAAGCCTATTGCTAGACAGGAAACCTGATTGCTGATTATGAAGGTCTTGTTGCTGATTCATGATACCTGATGGATGATTTTGAAGCCTAAGTGCAAATTTTGCCAAACGAGTCAGGTGGCAAATTTGACTCATTTTGCTGAGACTCTTCATTGGCTTACCTCCTGGACTTTATGGTCATTAATACATTAATGATCCATGAATACTAAAAGGTTAAACCTGCAATAGCTTAATGGAGTAAATTATTGGTTAGTTAATACCATTAAACTCCATTGATTGTTAGGAGCTATATAACTCCAACAATGGATCCACATGAGGATATACAATTAGAACACATAATACTCTTCTGCAACTAGGGTTCTAGTTTGTTGCCTCAAATCAAGAACATCACTCTTTGTCTTATCCCAAAACAAAATTCATGTAACCCAAGGCATATAGGGTCGAATTGTTATTTTCGGAAAATGATAACACGATTCAAAGGGATATCCGGACCATTGAAATCTCTACCCCATTACACGGTTTTCTCCAACAATCAAAAACAACAATTTGGTGATTTCAATGGCGGCTACTTTAAAGCATATGACGGCTAACTTTTCCAAACTTGATAAGTTTGAAGGGGTGGATTTTCGTCGGTGGCAGAAGAAGATGCATTTCTTTCTCTCATGTATGAACGTGGTGTATGTTCTTAGTACACCAATTCTTGAAGATGGTGGTGATGATGGTACGGTGGAACAGATTCGGCTAAGGGGCAAATGGGAGAACGATGACTATATTGCTCGAGGTTTAATCCTCAATGGTATGGCTGACTCTCTCTTTGATATCTATCAAAATCATGAATCTGCAAAAGAACTATGGGATTCTTTGGAATCAAAGTATACGGCTGAAGATGCTTCTAGTAAAAAGTTCCTTGTGAGTAATTTTAATAATTAAAAGATGGTCGATTTTAGACCGGCCATGGAACAATACAATGAACTTCTTCGTATACTTGGGCAATTCACACAACACAAGATGAACATGGATGAATCCATTTCGGTTTCTTGTGTCATTGAAAAACTCCCTCCTTCTTGAAAAGATTTTAAAACATAAGAAGGAGTTAACTCTTGTTGAGTTGGGCAGTCATTTGTGTATTGAGGAATCTCTCAGGGTGCAGAAAATTGACAAGCCAAAGGGTAAAAATATTGTTGAAACCTCTTCGGTTAACATGGTGGAACATCACAAATCCACTAGAAACAATGACAAAAAGGGCAAACGCAAATATCATGATAACAACAAGCCTAATCCCAATTAAAAGTCTAAATTGACATATTGGAAGTGTGGTAATTCTGGACACTTAAAAAGGGATTGTAGGGCTGGAAATATTGGTCATAAAAACACCAATGGAGCTAGCACAAGCGGTTTGGGCAATGGTTCTAAAGACCAAAACTTGAAAGGTCAGATTATGAATAATAATTTGGTTCAAAATTATTATGTATCATATATTTCTGAGGCTTATTTTGTGCAGGATGATGACATTGCGTGGTGGGTTGACTCGGGTGCTACTACCCATGTATGCAAGTATAGATGCTGGTTCAAGACTTATGAGTCATTGGATAATGGATCAATTCTTCATATGGTAAATGAGTCAACAGCCCCTGTTCATGGACGTGGAAGTGTGGATTTGCAATTTACTTCAGGAAAACTTGTTTCTTGGTTTGATGTTTTACATGTACCCCCAATTCGTAAAAACCTAGTGTCTAGTAGTGTGTTGAATAATTGTGGGTACAAACAAGTCATTGAGTCTGATAAGTTTGTTTTGTCAAAACATGGTACGTTTGTTGGTTTTGGTTATCTTTTTAACCGAATGTTTAAACATAATATTATTAATACAAATGTTGATTCAGCTTTTATGACTTGTTCTAGCACAAATATCTCAACTCTTTGGCATGCTAGGTTAGGACATGTGCATTTTAAAAGAATGCAAGATATGTCTAAAGATGGATTAATACCGGCTTTTGACATGACAAATGAAAAATGTAAAACACGTATGTTGACTAAAATCACTAAGCAACCTTTTCAAAATGTAACTAGAAATTCTGAAATTTTGGAATTAGTACATAGTGATTTATGTGACTTGCATGGAACTCCATCATTGGGTAATAAAAATACTTTGTTACATTCATTGATGATTCTTCTAGATTTTACTATGTTTACTTGTTACATACTAACGATGAAACTTTAGATAAGTTTAAAACATACAAAACTGAAGTTGAATTACAACTAAATGCATTAATCAAAAGGCTAAGAATGGATAGGGGAGGTGAATATATTGATCCAACTTATTTTCAATCCGTGAGTATAATTCATGAGACTATAGCTCCATATACTCCTCAACAAATGGTATATCGGAGAGGAAAAATAGGGTCCTTAAGGAAATTGTTAATTCTATGTTATCCTATTCGGGTCTTAGTGATGGATTTTGGGGGGAAGCTATGCTAAAAGCTTGTTATTTGCTTAATAGAGTTCCTAATAAAAGGAACAAGGTTACTCCTTATGAACTTTGGTATAAAAGGAAACCAAACTTGAACTATCTTCGGGTATGTGGTTGTAGGGCTGTTGTAAGACTCCCTGATCCTAAGAAGAAAAGTTTGGGTGAACGAGGTATAGATTGCATATTTATTGGATATGCTGAGCATTCCAAGGCTTATAGGTTCTATGTTATTGAACCTAATGATTCTGTTTCGGTTAATACTGTGGTTAAACAAGGGATGAAATCTTTGATGAGAATCGTTTCTCATCTATATCTCGACCAAAAGATATGGTCCCTAGCTCTAGTGGAACCAATAAGGAGGTAAGTTCGGATGTGACTCAAGATAAGTCACTTGAACTTAGGAAAAGCAAAAGAGAAAGGAAACCTAAGTCATATGGGCCTGATTTTCAATTATATTTAATTCAAGGTTCAAGGGATGAGGTTTCTACCCAATATTCATATTGTTTTAATGTTGAGGATGATCCCAAAACATTTGATGAAGCAATGAAGTTTCAAGATGTCTCCTTTTGGAAGGAAACAATCAATGATGAGATGGATTCCATCATGGGCAACAACACTTGGATGTTGTCTGATCTACCACCTGGTTGCAAACCTTTGGGTTGCAAATGGATCTTAAGAAAATGAAGGTAGATGGAACTATTGAAAAGTTCAAGGCAAGATTAGTCATTCAAGGTTTTAGACAAAAATACGGAATTGACTATTTTGACACTTATGCTCCGGCTGCTCGTATCTCCACTATTATATTGTTGATTGCCTTAGCTGCAATTCACAATCTTGTGATTCACCAAATGGATGTGAAAACTGCATTCTTGAATGGTGACTTGGAGGAGGAGGTTTATATGAGACAACCGGAAGGCTTCATCATGCCGGGCAATGAAAACAAGGTGTGTAAACTTGTTAAATCTTTATATGGTTTGAAACAAGCACCTAAGCAATGGCATCAAAAGTTCGATGAAGTGGTTTTGTCAAGTGGTTATAGTTTAAACCAATCGAACAAATGTGTATATAACAAATTTGATGAATCCGGTAAAGGAGTCATTATTGGTCTATATGTTGATGACATGTTGATCTTTGGGACTGATCAAGATCAAGTTAACTCAACAAAAGAGTTTTTGTCATCAAGATTCTCCATGAAAGATTTTGGGGAGGCTGACGTTATCCTTGGTATTAGGATTAAACGTGAAAACAATGGAATTTCCATTTCTCAAGCTCATTACATTGAGAACGTACTGAAGAAATTCAATTATTTTGATTGTACTCCTTTAAGTACTCCTATGGAGGCTAGTGTGAAGCTTTTACCAAATAAAGGTGAGGTTGTATCACAACTTGAGTATTCAAAGGTGATTGGTTGCTTGATGTATGCCATGACAAGTACAAGGCCGGACATTGCTTTTGCTGTGGGAAAACTGAGTAGGTTTACTAGTAATCCTAATGCTCAGCATTGGCAAGCAATTAGGCGGGTACTAAAGTATTTGAAGAAAACTATGAATTATAGTTTATCTTATGTTGGATATCCTTCAATTTTAGAAGGTTATTCTGATGCAAGTTGGATAACCAATGTTAAAGATCATTTTTCAACAAGTGGTTGGTTGTACCTGCTTAGGGGAGGTGCCATTTCATGGGCTTCCAAGAAGAAAACATGTATTACCAACTCAACAATGGAATATGAGTTTGTTGCATTAGCTGCTGCTGGCAAAGAAGCAGAATGGCTAAGGAACTTGATTTATGAGATTCCATTATGGCCTAAACCTATTGCACCCATTTCTATCCATTGTGATAGTGCTGCTACATTGGCAAAGGCATATAGCCAAATGTACAATGGGAAGTCTAGACACTTAGGTGTTAGACATAGCATGATTCGTGAACTTATCATGAATGGGGTAATTTCTGTAGAGTTTGTAAGGTCACAACAGAATTTAGCTGATCACTTGACGAAGGGATTAGCTAGAGACTTGGTTAAAAAGTCTGCATTAGGGATGGGTTTAAAGTCCACATAATTTCTAATGGTAAGACACCCAATTCCCTCCTAATAGGAATTGGGAGTTGAATTCAATGTGGAAAGCTTATACTTGGAAATTGGAGCATATTGTTATATACATCTATATATGTCATCCCAAGGGTATGTGCTTGTACCTGTTGAGGTTAGGATGATGTTTACTTCTTAATAGCTCCTTTGAGAAAAATGCAAAAGCAGGTGCATGAAGTAAAAGAACTACCTATGTGAATGTGAAGTTTTGCCGCTTCAAGAAGCTTTGGACTTTTAGCTTTGACATTCATGAATAGATATGGACACATGGCTAGTATAGTGTCAAGATCGCTTTAGAGTATTTGAAAACTTGTGTGTATATTATCTTCATGTATTCAAATGGGTTGAAGGGTTCAATTCTTAGAAAATCCCGATTCTCGAATATTTGGAATGTGTAATGTACTAAGATGGAAATTCAATCTTCAAGACATTTTCATTTATGCATAAGTTTTGTTTTGCTTGCTTATCTCATGTAAATGAATTACACTAAATTGGGGAGGATTGTTAGTAATTTGGTGTAATTGAGGGATATGGTTATTAGACTTGAAAATGGGTTAGGAGATACGGAGTGTACGCCCATCAAGTCGGTAACATCCCTGATTAAAAGCTATTGCAGAAATTGGTGGTATTATTGAAATAGGCCTAGTCCAAGATGGAGGCCAATTTCTAGACAAAATACCTGATTGCTGATTTTAATGTCCTGATGGTTGATTTTCATAGCCATGTGGCTGATTTTCTAGACTTGAGTGTTGATAAGCCTCTTTCTAGACAAAGGCCTAAACACGGACATAAGCCTATTGCCAGACAGGAAACCTGATTGCTGATTATGAAGGCCTTGTTGCTGATTCATGATACCTGATGGATGATTTTGAAGCCTAAGTGCAGATTTTGCCAAAGGGTCAGGTGGCAAATTTGACCCATTTTACTGAGACTCTTCATTGGCTTACCTGCTGGACTTTATGGTCATTAATACATTAATGATCCATGAATACTAAAAGGTTAAAACTATAATAGCTTAATGGAGTAAATTATTGGTTAGTTAATACCATTAAACTCCATTGATTGTTTGGAGCTATATAACTCCAACAATGGATTCACATGAGGATATACAATTAGAACACATAATACTTTTCTGCAACTAGGGTTCTTGTTTGTTGCCTCAAATCAAGAACATCACTCTTTGTCATATCCCAAAATAAAATTCGTGTAACCCAAGGCATATAGGGTCGAATTGTTATTTTCAGAAATTGATAACACGATTCAAAGGGATATTCGGACCATTGAAATCTCTACCCTATTACACGGTTTCCTCCAATAATATATAACCCATAACTTTTTGGACACATATGAACCATGTGACCCAACATATACATGTAATAATGTATGTTTTTACATACAACACATATAACTACGAGTAGCTCACATACTCCATATTATATAAGAAAGGGAATACTATGTAGTTTATTTTAGGGGAACTAGACTAGCTTGTACTCTTCTAAAAATTACTGTTATATTCATTTTGAACCTGAGTATAGTACTCCGTATTGAATTATTAGGAGAAATATCCATGGTTCAAAGTTTTGGATATGCACCCCTTTTATTCATGGTATGCATAGCAAGGAAACTAGCTATACAAAGTCAACAAAATAATTTTTTTAACACTAGCGGGAAATCCCTATTATTCATACAAGTTTGCCACTGAATGCAATCTGCTACCCTAAAGTCTCTCTTGAACAAGATGTTTTTCATGAAATCGTAAAAAAGTAACCATCAGTAAGAAACTAGTGAGTAGTTAGAAACCGATCAGTACATATATATACACCAAAACCAATAAACAGAAACTCACACCAGTTATGGGTCTCAAATCCAATAAAAGATATTTATTAGTAAGTACTATAATTAATAGTGAAGATAAAAACCCGCACTTTGCTATGTATAACCATAAAATAGTTTTATCGAATTAGGTAATCATATAGCCTAAACACAACATTCATATTCAAAATTAATACTTTTTATCATCGAACATGTAAAATACAACTTTTACTTCAACATGGACGTTTCTTTATATTTAAAGTGGAGCGATCATCTAATTGGTTTCTCTATCTCGTTATTTATCGAAATATATTTAATCATGTCAGATGCTTTCATAATGTAAGTGTCTATGCTTAAATAATACTTCGTAGGATCTTTATCTACCAAAACGAAAAGTCGTATCACATAATTGTTGCCTCGTATTTTAATTTTAGTTGTTACGTAAATTCTAATGTATTTTATTTTTCTATTGATATATCTAATATATTAAAAGTTATTATTGATTTTCTACCAATTTTTATGAAAAACACTCACATATACTAATGCAAAATTATCACCGTTAAACCTATATCCTTGGTTAAAATAAATATTAAAATCTTTTATTTATTGAACATTTTATTAATCACGTCGTACATTTTTATATTGTAAGTCTCTATAGTTACATAATACTATGTAAAATCTTTATCTAGCAAAATAAAAAATCTTATCACATAAGCGGAATTGGCCGTGTTCGTTAATACTTATAAGTCATAATGATCGATATTTAATATAACTAGATAATGCATAAGGTTTGAATTTATTTCATCTGTTAATACTTTTAAGTTACGTTGATAAATAACCAATATAATTATATAATACATGTATTTATACAACGAACATATAAAATAAGATAAAAATTATAATATGTATGAACCCGAACATTTCTATATATAAAGAAACTTTCATCAATATTAATAATAATTAAAAAATGACCTAATTAATGTAATTATTTAATACATGTACAAATTTTTACAACGAACATATAAAATAAGATAAACTTTATAATGTGTATGAAATCAAACATTGATATATGTAAAGAAACTTCATTACTATTAAGTAAAAAAAATACCTATTTATTCTATAAATCTAGGGGTGTTAAGTAAACAGATTAGTAAGTTATGGGCTTACAATAAAATCAATATTAAATTTAACAGGAGTCACATATACTTGACCTCCCGCAACAAAACAAACGCAGCATCCCACAAGCTAACATCCGTCTTTGTTGAACGTTTGCAATTCTTATTTTAATATCTTACAAAAACGTTGCAGATCATGATTGGTTAAATTATTATTCATTTCACCCTAAAATGTTATTAACGAGTTATTATTTGCTCACACTTCACGACGGGTTTAAACTATTTCTTAGATTAGATTTTGTTAATATTATTTTGTTCCGTTTTGATATTTTTCATTATATATGACAAATCCTTTTTAGAGAAAATACTTTATGATGTTAACTACACACTGATAAAACTAGCTTGAATGTTAGTTTCAAAGATCGAGAAGTTTTTTTGTGTATATAAAAATACTTGATAGTTAAAAATGTTAGATATAAACAATTCTTTAAACGTTAATGGTCAAAACTCAAAAGTATATATATTTAAGACATATATTCTATGCTTTCAGTAATATATGTATTCTTTTAGGTCAGGGAAGTTTATACTTCAAGAGAATAGATTAAATTTCATAAAATACATTTTATTGATGATTAATCATGGTTTCGTCATTTTCAATGATTTATATATATGAATTTAAATAACGGTATCTTAACGATAAAACAAAGAATATGTCATTTGTTCGAGTACGTATTGAAACATGATGTTCGCCTTTTAATATTCTTTGTAACGATTTTTAACCTTCAATGCACTACTACAAATAAATCATTTAAATTCGCATGAGAAAGAGATTAATAACTTAAAATTCAATTATTACTTACTCCCATAGATAATTTGGGATCATGCTTGAACATATGATAATCTATAACATCATAAAACTTTAGTATCATTTTGTAATAAACGTATGTTGATGAATTAGTAAAACATTTAATATAAAAATGCATCAATAGTTCAGTTTTTTGCATTTTCGGGTATCAAATAATTTTTTGCGAAAAAATGAACCACTAATTTAAAACTTATCATTTTCGGGTATCAGTAACCGTTTGAAACAGTAGTTGGTCAACATTTCAGATTGGGTTTTTCCGAAAAATGCATCAATAGTTCTGTTTTCTGCATTTTCATGTATTGACTAATTTTTTTTCCTTTAAAAATGAACTACTAGTTTAAAATTGATCATTTTCGGGTATTAGAAAAAAAATTAGTTGATACCCGAAAATGCAAAAAATAGAACTATTGATTCATTTTTCGAAAAAAAAATATCCACATGGATTGCCACGTAGGCAAAACCGGATGAGTTGTCATTTTTTTGGTATCCAGTAACAATACCCGAAAATGATAAGTTTCAAATTAGTGGTTCATTTTTTTGGCAAAAAAATTAGTTGATACCCGAAAATGTAAAAAACTGAACTATTGATGCATTTTTCGGCAAAAAACCATAATAATAATAATAATAATAATAATAATAATAATAATAATAATAATAATAAACATGGAAAAAATAAATAAGCAAGTGATGAATATCCTAATAATTGAACTTGAATGTCATTGATAAAATAGAAATAACTTTACCACTTGGGTACTTTTGCAATAACTAACTTATCAAAATAGTTTCTTTTATTTTAACTTGTAAAACTTAGCAACACAAAAATCCAAACAATCTACTATTCATAGTTATTTGCTAATTGATATAAGGTGATAATGTCATTGATAAAATAGAAATAACTTTACCACTTGGAGTACTTTTGCAATAAGACGTCTTCCAATGGTGAACACCAATTGACGCATCAGTTGGTGCCATATCAGCGCTACGTCAGCTTTTTCAAAAACTGACACAAACTGACACTACACTGCCAACAATGAACATCAGTTAACATCACTTCTCTTTTTTAGGACCCACACACTAATTTCTTTATTTATTTATTAAAACATAAACTTAAATAAAACATTTTTATCAAAACTAAAAACATTACATTAATATAAAATAAAACGTTATAATTCCTAAAAATTAAAAAAAAAAAACGTTACAATTCCTAAAAAAATACATTTTATTGAAAAGTAAAAAAGACAACTAGTCGTCTACACCGAATCGTCCGAACCCGCTTCGTCTTCATTTTCGTTGTCGGCTTCGTCCGAATCGTTGACGTGAGCCAAACCCGAACCCACTTCGTGACCGATAACGGTTTTATAATCATTTTCATAATTATCGACAACGCTTTGACGCACCTCCTCGAGCATCTTTTTTTCCTTTCCTTTAAGACCGCTCGGTATTTTTTTATATAACATTTCCACGATTTTAATATAGTTTTTTTGACCGAATTTTTGTCGATCGTGGCCAATGTTGCTTTTTGTGCTTCCGCGGCTTCTATGTTGACTAAACATTCTTTTTCTTTCAAACTACGTGAGGAAGTAGCGGCGTCACTCGAACCCGAACTTTTTTGACTTTTTTTAGCTTTAGCTTGGCCGGGCGGACGATGAATAATGTCGTCTTGGAACAACCGTTCCATGTTGGTCGCTAGAGGCTCGGAAGTAGGCATATCGTCACCAAGATTTATCGGGTCGACTTCGGCTCGGCTTGGTTGTTGGCTCATGACTCCATCATTTTCCACAAACTTTGGACAATGTCGTAGTACATTCCAACATTTTTCATATATGAAGGCGCGGTTTTGTTGAGACTTAAACGCTTCGTGACACCCATTCACAATCTCGGTATCACTTGCCCCGCTTTGACGAGGATTGGTAAGATGTTTGTGGATGGCAATGAAAATTTTGGTGTCGCTACGAATTTTGTTCCACTTTCCTTGAAGTTGGCTCAAATTACGTTCTTGAGATGCAACCGTATTATAATCTTTTAAAACTTTGTCCCAAAAAGCTTCGAAGCTTTGTGAAACCCCGTTCTTTGAAATCCCAGAACGGTGAATCCAACGTTCGGATAATATTAGCGCCTCTTCGTTGGACCATCTAACTTGAACCCTTTTTGGTTCTCCTTTTCCTTTTTCTTTTCCTTTTTTCGGCTTCGGGCTTGGCACGGGTTCGGGCTCGGCTTCGGCTTGAGACTCGGGCTCAGGTGGAGTGTTGATATTTCCGAATTGTGGATAATTAATTGGAGTAGGTGGAAATGGAGAGAAAGCGGAGGATGGTTGGGTTAAAAATCGTGGGTCTCCAAATGGTGGTGGAGTTTGATGGAATGGTGGTGAAGTTTAAGCGAATGGTGGTGAAGTTTGATGGAATGGTGGTGGAGTTTGTTGGAATGGAGAATACGGTGAAAAGTGTTGGTAGTTTTGGTAATTTTGGTAACCTTGAAATTGTGTCGCGTATTGTGAAAAACCGGGGGGTTGACTTGGTGACGAGTTGCTAGATTGAGCGGAAGATGTGGCCGTCGGTGAAGTTGGATTATGGGTCGTGTTCGGTATGGGATTGTTTATTAAATTGTTCCACATATCTTCGCCGGTTGATTGGTTGGGTATCATTTTTTGGTGGTGGAATTTGGTTTAATTTGTGTTGATATATGGTATTTTTTGTGGTGGAATATGGTGAAAAGTGTGTATGTGAAATGGGTTAAAGATTGTATATATATTGAGTGAAAATGGAAATGAGATGTGTTAAAATTAGAGAGTATATGTTGTGTATATATAGTGGGAATGAAAATGGTTAAAAGTGTTTTTTTTTTTTTTGCACCTCCAACGGATCCTTTAAGTTTTTAATTTTTTTTTTTGAGCCGTTTGACACCCACCGACGCGGACCCACCCCCTTTTGTATTTCCTTCGCTTTACCGATAATTTTCACTGACGCCCTGTGCCCACGGCGTCGGTTGCATTGATTTTACCGAAGAAGCCCACCGATGGACCGTTGGCATGGGTCTAACTAACTTATCAAAATAGTTTCTTTTATTTTAACTTCTAAAACTTAGCAACACAAAAATCCAAACAATATAGTATTCATAGTTGTTTGCTAAGAGTATCTCAAATGATAAAGTCATTCCAAAAGCTTTTTCATGTGCCAACTAATTTTCCTTTAAAAAAACTTAATATAAAAGCTTTAGCTCCAATGTAAAAAGTTTTCCAATAGCTTTTTTAAACCACAATGAGAGGTGCAATGTATAAATATTTGGGCTAAAAAGCTTTACCTCCAAAGCTTGATAAATCTCAAGCTTTTCATACAAAAAGCTTTTGCTCCAATGAAGTAAAGCTTAATCAACCACTTTTTTGCACAAAAAAACTTTAGATAAACCCTTCATTGGAGGTGCTCTAATTGATATTAGGTGATAATAGCTACACAAAAATTCAAACAACTTACTATTCATAGTTGTTTGCTAATTAATATTATGTGATAATAATAATAATGTGTTATACTGGATGTAAAGTGTTAGAATATGAGTCTGATTTGACCTGGATCAAGCCGTCCACAAACTTTTGCTTTATATGCAATAAGGTATAAAAAAGAATAATGTGTTCGTAAATTTACAGTACTTCATCCATCCCAGTTTTATTATCATGGTTTGACCTTTCAAGTATTTCTCTTCAACTGTAATCTTAAATATTTTTGTTTTTGAGTATAATATTTGTTGCAAATATATGAATGGACTGAGTTTAAATATATATTATCATTGAGTATAATTTTCATCAAGTATTATATAACATAAATAAATATATTTAAAGGGAAAGTTGAAAAAGAATGACTTTAAAGGTCAAAACATGACAATAAAAATGGGACGGGTAGAGTATAAGTTAATACGAGTACTTAATAACCATTATGTTGGTTGACCTTCAGTCACTTATATAACTGATATTCTAGTTACACGGCAGAAAACTTACTAAAACAATCATAACTTTCACAAGCAACATCGAGAAAACTCTTGTTCAAATCGTTTATGTCCGAGCTAAAAATGATAAGGGAATTTATAGGCTGTTGAATTGTGAAAGCTTTTCGTTTGTAATCACATTCCATATCTACTAATTTGAATAATGGTTCATCGCTTCTTTACTTGTATTCGAGTACGTTCCTAATCCTTTGTATCCTAATGATTTCTCCTCATTTTTAATTGCCTGTGATGCAAAAATAGTCCACTTAATTTTCAAAATTCCCTTACTCTCCCGCCAAGGACTACTAATTTTTTAAAAACATTCTTTTCCAGCTGTACCTATATTTTTAGTTTTTTTACCCTTTTGGTCGTGCACACTATTTGGTTCGGTACCGAAGCTAACCCTTTTCAGACCGTTATTCCGAACCTAATTTCAAATCTAAATTAAACCCCCCATTTCCCAATTTTTTTCAAACATTTCACACAAACCCTAAAAATGGTGTCCAAATCAAAGGCCTCGAAAAGATCTCCGGTCAAACACAACCACAATCTCCGCCGCCGGAAGAGAACTCCGGTCAATTCCGCCACCAAGACCGCGTCCGTCGTAGTTGCATCCATCAATAAATCGATCTACACCTGCCACCGCCGTCTCGTGAAAATCTTCTCGAAGCTCGTTCGAATTGCAACTCCAAAGCGTAAATCCTCGGTCAAAAAAGGCTACAAAGTTCTTAAAAAGTACTCGGTTTCAACCAATGACAACATAGCAAATGTCCGCAGGTCCCTGTTTCAAGAAAGCATTTCGCTTCCTCCGTTAGATTCCGCTAATCGAAAGACGGTGTTTCTCGACCTCGATGAAACCCTGATTCATTCCGTACCTGCTAACGGACTTATTCGTCCGAGAAACTTCGATTTCATGGTGAGGCCGTTGCTCGACGGCGAAAGAGTTGATTTTTATGTTTTAAAGCGTCCGTTTGTTGATGAATTTCTTCAATTTTTATCTGGAAATGGTTTTGAAATCGTGGTCTTTACTGCGGGAATTGAGGAGTACGCATCGTTAGTATTGGACACACTGGATCGAAAGGGATTGATTTCGCATAGATTGTATCGGGATTCATGTAAGGAATTCGAGGGGAAGTTTGTTAAGGATTTATCCAATTTAGGGCGGGATTTGAAGAATGCAGTGATTGTTGATGATAATCCGAATTCGTACAGTTTGCAGCCGGAGAATGCGATTCCGATCAAACCTTTTATTGATGATCTTGGAGATGATGAATTGAAGAAATTGATGGGTGGTTTTTTTGAAAAATGTAATGATTATGAAGATTTGAGGGATGCTGTGAAGAATTATGTTAGTGATGAAATTGAGAATCTGAAATCTGAGAAGTTGATTACAGATGAAGCTTCTGAAAAGAGTGAGAATTCAAACTTACAAACTCTGGTTGAAGTTTGAATTACATTTGTTTTGTTTGAATCTTTCTTTAATTTTGTTATTTCTCAAGTTAAAGTGTTGGTTGAATTTTGAAGATTTGAGTAGCTATCAATATATGAAGTGGAAGGAAGTACAGTTGTAATTGATAATTACATGTGTTATAACAGAATAGTAATTTTATATAAGTAAGAAAGTTGAAAATCAAGCATATGATATGAATGTCTTTTTAATACAGTATGTGTTTTTGGTTAAGCCAATATTATTTGGGTTCAACTGTACATGTGATTAATCATTGGTAGAGTAATTACACACCTATTTCGTGGTCCGGATGATGCAGCACTCATGTTACAAACACGTCAACATGTGTTAATCTCATTTCAATACCCATTCGATCACAACACATAGGTCCACTTTGGGTTTCTATTTTCATCAAGTTAATTCCAGACTACTTGAATATGATGCTTGGTTTAGGAGCCAGACCCAGTACAAGTCCTTGATTTAGCCAGGGTTGGCCGACAAGCCTCTGTTTGTATGCAAGCATTTTACTCAAAGGGTTCATTTCCTTGACTGCGCGCGCCCCAGGACCTTTTGACCAATATGGACTACCCTAACCAATACTATCTTTCAAGCTTACCGTTTCAAAGTGCAAACAGTAACCATTACCAATTAATTTGTTTTCAGTTTGGCGCTACAGTGTAGCAAAGTTATATAACTTCAGAACTAATAATCAAGTTCATATTAGCAGCATCAGCATGCAACATTCTCTACCCAAATGGCATGGAACTTGAGGATACTCTTGTAACCTGTAAATCTTTAGAACATGGTTGTTGAATATATTCTAATTCTTAAACAAGCATTCACAGCAAATTAAGTTAACATTATTACTATAGCCACACAACCCCTAACACGAAAACATACATTACTCCACGAATATATACATTTGTCCCATTCCCAGCAGTTGAACCCCAACCTCCACCTCCACGCCGCCAGGACAACGGTGCCTTTTGGAAGTATTATTTATACATAGATGATATGATATGATGGTGTTATAAACACTACACCAGTAACAACACAGTAAGACATAATCACCATATCATCCGTGTAAACATTAATGCAACCCATTCAATAAAAAATTAACGATTTCAGGGCTAATCAAGGTAGTGCAATTGATTTAAAATCTCAGTATATTACAAAAGAACAAAAAGAAATATTAATAAAAAACTTTATTCTACAACTGTAAATTCATGATCTTATACATCTGGAAAAATTATAAGATAAAACTAATAATCACTAAACAAACAACAAACTCACTGGATCTAGAAACAAGGAGATCGTGAGGGATCATGATTTAAATTTATTAATCAGCAAATGAAAATATGAGAAGGCAAGCGTAAAGATTCAGATTTAAAGAAACACGTGTCATCAAGTACATCACTTTGACACCATCTGCAATCTTTGTTTCTCACACACTCTGATTGCGTCACCGTTTCGTCACACTCTTGGAATTGTATCTGCTGCTGCTGCTGTTTTTGATCTATCTTCTTCTTATTCGGTTTAACCGATCCGTATACCGGAGTTGTTGATTCAAGTAGAAGTAAAATGATGATGAAAATGATAAGGATCAGATGTGAAGGTTTGATAACAGCAGTTGTAGCCCTAATATTCGCCATATTTTTTGGGTTCCTGGTAGAAATGCTGAATTTTAGGGGTTTTATGTTTTCTGGAACTAGAGGGACTAGTTTGTATTTAAAACGTAACTTGAGGGGCTTGAATGAAACTTTTATAAAACGGAAAAAAATACTTGGCCCATGCAGGTCTCGAACCTGCGACCTTCGCGTTATTAGCACGACGCTCTAACCAGCTGAGCTAATAGGCCATTTTGATGTATTGCGCAGTTTATCTTGTAATAACTAATACATACTTTAGTTGTACCTTTGAAGACATGGAACAGATAGATAGCAGGGATTACACTGTTTTGCGGTTTCCATATTTCCCGAATCAACACTAAATGATCTTTGTTGGAACAATTTGATCAATTTATTTGTATTTACAGATGAACTTATGAATCGTAGAATATATAAGTTACATATGCAATTTGTTTATTACAATAATTACACATACTTTCTGTTCCCAGAAAGAAAAAAAAATGTATGGACAGTAACAATTAGGTGGCGTACAAAGAACACCGATCCATTTTCCATGCGACAACAGGTTTAGCGGTTGCATATACATCAGCTGGCACGCAGCTTTGGAACAGGGCGGGGGCTTGGAGAAACAATATTGTTTGGAGGAATACGCCGTGGCTGCAACCATGGTATGATAACAGGTGTGCAGCAAATAAGAGTGAATAACAACTCAACCATAAAAATCATAATGGTGGTCCATATGTACAGGGTTCCTTTCCAATACCACAAAATCCTTTTCAAGAACGGCTGTTGTGACTCTAACTTCATATAAGCTTCATATATTTCAGGAATACCAGCCCCTTTTGTGAATTCTGCTCGTTGTTCCAAAATAACCCTCAAGCAAGAGGTGGGAATGTTTCTTTCGGTATATCCTCTAAACTTTATCTCTAGTGTTTGGGTTTCTGATGAATAGCCGGTGATGAGAGGTGCTAGCTTCAAAAATGTCAGCATAAGGCGAATGGGTTGACTTCTGAAATGGAGCATGCACGGTTGTCTACTGCTTGCAAGGCGTTGACCGTTACCAGAAAGGAAGTCTACCCTAACCTTCAAGACAATGGACATAAAGAAGCATTAGTCGTGGATAAGTTTTGAAGGACATAAAACACCAATGTATCAAATTTAAATTAGGAGAAATAAAAGTAACTGCAGGATACTTGCTGATAATTCAAAACTTAATGCAACAGCAGGAGCAAATGAGATCACATAAACTAGGTGGCAAAATCCTTAGAAGTTTGTGTACTGTACTGCCAATCAATAATCAAGATACATCATGCATGTTCGAGGTATCATGATTTGAGTTAGGAAAAAGTAATTATGCACACTCTTCCTGAGCAGTCGCTACCTAAAGCACAAATTGTAACATTTTCTCGCCAAATTAAGAGCACAAAATGTAACACTTACTGACCAAATGAATAGAGACTAATTCCCTATAATTACAGTTTCTGGTTTATCCTTTAAAATTCAGGGTCCAGTTATGGAACCGATGTAACTATATAACAACCAAGTTTCATCATTGTTCTAATAGATCACTCAACATACTTTTGTTAGAGATATTAATACTCAAGTTTGTGAATATCTAAGGTTTTAAATCTGATTATGAGAAAACGCTTAACTTGGTTGCTATATAGCAATCTTCGCCTTCACTCTTAGGTACTTGTTATTTCACAAAATATCAGTAGAATTTCATCAAAACATCACACTCAAAATATGTATTTTCATACTGACAGAAAATTAAGAAGGTGTAAAATTAAGATTATTAATTTATTATTGAGTAAGGTCAGGTGTAAGGTCAAGGTTACTTGTGTATAAGGTTAAATCATTTGGGATAAGCTTTGAACAACAATATTTCATGTATTACTCAGGCAGAGCTGTTGTTGTTACCAATCACTTTTGCCAACTATAATAGAAGTTCTTTATTTCAAACTGGAGGAGCATTTACAGAAAGTTACTTCCTATTTACAAAACTGTCCAATACACCAAACATCTCTCTGTTCGCATTCTCAACGAGGCTATCATTATTATCAGTCATGTACAAACAAATCTAAAAGTAGCCAAAATTGATTTCTTTACAATTTAACAGTTAACACTCCCCTCCTCAGTTTTCTTATCTAGTTTATGGTAACATACGGTATTCAGAAAGTTGATAAACAAACAGTTCAATAAAACCTCTAGCTAATGGTTATTCATATATTCTAAGCATGCATCTGTAACGAGAATTATGCAAAGAGCAAAATCTTTTCGATTGGAAACCTCTACCTAGTGGTTCTAAAGTTCTTGCACAGTTGACCCACTGGTAAAGCTATTTTGACAATGCCAGGGAACCTTCCATGTTATTGAGGATGTCAAGCAAAGAGCAGTTAGTGTATCTTAGCAGACAATAACCATTCGATACTTATAAATCTGGAAAAAAAATTCAGATCTTGCACACTACTGTCATGCTACATTTTTCAGCCAGAGGAATTATACGTAGTACTCACTTCTCAAGATATCTTTACGTAGGTAAGTGTTAATACCTAAAACTCTGCATCTGTTTAGTACAACCTAAAGACGGGGCTCAGTCATGGACCTATAGAGTCTCATATGTTTCAAGAATTTCCCATTCCATGGAACAACATAAGTTTTGTAGTCTGAAATAAACATATTTGTTTGTAATAGCAACAACAATAAACAAAAGGACATCAAGCAAGTATATAACTATATTTTCCTACTTTCAGTATGATCCCATACCTGAAATATTCCAAGATTTCTATTGTAGTACGATTCTGGCAATGTTAACGAGACAGTAGCATGCACTTTATGATTAAGAGGTATCACCCGCGAATCAGCAGTACACCCGGGATGTATCAATTCACTGCATTCCAGAAAAGACGGCTCGGGGCACGACATTAGTGGTACAAAAGCTGTAGGACTATCCTTCGTATAATCAAAGCTCAAATCTTGTGTCATCCGAATTGGTTCTTCTATAATATATTTCAAAACAATACCACTAATAACAAACGAAAACACTAGCAAACTAACCAAAATAAAACCAACATAAATCGACCACAACAATCCCCAACAGAGTTGCAGACACAACTTCCATGTAGATTCATTTTTTCTAATAAACGTGCACACGATCCATTTCACACAGCCCTTACACACACACAAAATCCTCAAAATCTTTCTAAATACATAACGCTTTGCAAGGGTCATACTCCGACAAGGATTGATCATAAACGCGTAAGAATAATAAGTTACCCATATAGGAAATGTAACAGAACTAACTAACAAATGTAACTGAAGCCCTATCATTTTGATCACTAATCCAGCTAACGCAATAACAAAACTCGAACCTGAAACCGACGAATCCACTGTACTCGACTCGTTATCGACACTTCTATCATCGTTAACACTCGTAATTACCGAATTATTATCATTATTAGTTTCGTCGATTAGCCGTTTACGCAACAGACTGTTTGAGCTGGAACGAACCCTAGACGATTTGAATTTACTTTTTAATTTCTCAGTATCCGTCAAATTGGTGGAAACATTGGAATTATTATTATCTGCGGATGATGTAGAGGAATCACGAATATCAAAACCGAGGAAATCGTCGGAATTATCGATTTCGGAGACTGATGAAGAATTGGGAATGGAATTGGAATCAAAAGATTCTGAGGCATCGATAAAGAGGGATTCTTCAGAATCGATGTCTTTGATGTTGGATTTGGAGTGTTGGTGTTCCATGATTATTGTAAGGAATTAGTACCGTAGAATTGGATTAGGTCTAGGGTTAGGGTTAGGGTTAGGACATGATACATTGGTGAAGAAGAAGAAATAATGTTTTTTGTGTGATCAAGGAAATTAGAAAAATGAGTTTGGTATGAAAAGAAAACAGAGAAGAAGGAAGTGAACAAAAACGTGTGAAATAACGGTCGCTGTAAAAATTTTCGACTGTAACACTAACGAACTTATCTGGAGTAAAAAATTATTATTGGGTTTAGAGTAAAAATTATGCCTAATAATCTTGTGGTAATTACCACTAATAAGCTTGTCATCTTTCAAATATGTCCAATTAGATTTTAAAATACTCCGTATCAATTATGCCACTATGTATCATATGGGTGAGTAAAAACGACGGGAGGGAGTAAAAACGACGGGAGAAAGAGAAGTCAATGAGGAGTGGACAAGTGTACTCCTCAATTCTTCAGCTTTTTTTATTCAATTTTTCTCATTATCTCATTTCTCTACCTTTTTTTTTTGTACATTTCTCCTCTTATTTTCACTTTTTTTCCAAAAACTTCTGTTAAAAAGTTACCTTTAATATAAAACATTTTAAACTTTAAATAAAAAAACTATTTTCTTTTCACAAATAACAACTTCTATAACACTTTTATCAAAAATAAATAATTAAAATAAAAATTATTAACATTGTTTAGAAAAAATATATCATTTTTAACAATTAAAAATTAAAAAAATAATTTTTAACATTTTTTAAAAAGTTTTTTTACTGTTTAGTTTTTCCCTTTCTATATCATCTTCACGTTTGTGATGCACCAGCTATTATATATTATGATGTAGCTGAATATAAAAATACACGATGCAATAAAAGTAAATTACTATAGTGTTCACTAACATAATAAACCATGATACACTGATTTTCTCTAAACATGATGAATCGAGTATTTAAATATTATGTATCAACTTTCAAAATATATTATAAAACATGGTTATTGAATTAAAAATTGGTGCATCATAGTAATAAAAACATGGTTCATCATAGTTATAAAACATGGTGTATGAAATGTTTAAAATATCATGCATCAACTTTTCAAAATATACTAAAAAAACATAGTTATTGAATTAAAAAGTGATGCATCATAGTTATAAAAACATGGTTCATCATAGTTATAAAATATAGTGCATCAAGTGTTTAAATTAACATGCATCGACTTTTAAAATATACTATAAAACATAGTTATTGAATTAAAAAGTGGTGCATCATAGTTATAAAATCTTGGTTTATCATAATTATAAGATATGGTGCATCATCGAGTGTTTAAAATTATCATGCATCGGCTTTCAAAAATATACTATAAAACATCGTAATTGAATTAAAAGGCGGTGCATCATAGTTATAAAACATGGTGCATCATAGTTATAAAATACGATGCGTCATAGTTATAAATATGACGCTCCGGCTTTTAAATATACGATAAACATTATTAGTGTATAAATCTTGGTGCATCATAGTTATAAAATATGGTGCATCATAATTTTAAATTTGAAGTTATAACTTTGTTATATTAAAATTTATTTTATTCAAGGTATGAATATGGTGCATCACATAAATAATTTTTTGTAATACTATACATAAAATTGTATTTACATATAACAACGTGAGGTAAAACAATAAAAGAAAAAAGGTTAAAACGTGAAAAATAAAATAAAGACAATGATAAACAAGCCGTGAAAAGGGTTAAATGAAAATATTGAAAAAAAAATGATAACAAGTACTTTAAAAAATGAAAAAAAAAAATGAAAAAAAAAATAAAAAAATAATAAGAAGAAACAAGATTAATGTAAAAAAATTAAACACTAAAAAAATTTAAGAAAAAATGTGGAGGATCAATGATAACGTTGGAGGAGAAATGTAAGATTAGAGAATTGAAAAAAGGTGGAGAAATGAAGAAGCATACATGGCACTACCCTATTGTGTAGTCCCAATAAACACCAAACAAAAGATTAATACATGATAAAGAACAATATGAAGAACACAAAGAAGATTTAAATAGCCAAACCCCTAATCTTATTAATAAAATCAACAAGACAGATAGAACTTTGTATCAGGATTACAAAGAACCTTAGGGGTACATGGGAAAACAATCTCAAGTTATGAGATCGGGTTTTACCCTAATGGTAACACACATAAACAACGTCTAGGAATCTCTTTATATATAGAGTCCCAAAGACTTACAATAGGAAACACAATCATATTAGAAAACTAAGTCCTTCTATTCTTCTATGTCGATCTTCAAAATCTTTAACTTTAAATCCAAGTCTTCTAGAAGCCGACCTTCAGTGTTTCCTAATCAGTTTACACTTTGTCACATCAAATCTTAATTTTCCTAACAATCTCCCCCTATTTGATGATGACCAAACAACTAGTAAACTGATTACAAGATGATAAATATAGATTAAACAAAAAGTAAAATCTTCTTCTTGATTGCTCATAACATCTTGCATAATTCGTCAACTCTTTCTTCTTCAACTTCAAAAACTCTTCCCCTTTTATTCTCCCCTTAATATCAACTACCCAATGTCAAATGGTTCTCCCCCTGTTTCGCCGTACCCTTCTTTAACGAGACATATACAAATTCTTGTATCAGGGTTAGAAAACCTTAGAGAAATCTACCAAAATCCATAATCTTGTAAAAGAAGGTTTGTATGATTTGGTTTGAACAGAATTTAAGCTCTTACAACTCTTATCTTCAACAACACTCATTACCCAAAGAAAAATCTTCAACTAACTTGAACATAAGCATGCTAACCCGTTACAGAATATCAACCCATCACTCTGAACGTATAAATGTTGAATCTTTTAATTGAAAACTTTATCAATGGTGTCATAAATGTTGAGTAGACTTGAGCTAACCTTTGGGTACGATTTTGTATGATTTTGAAGTTGTATCGAACATCTCACCACTAAAAGTAATATAATCAATCATAAGTGATGTACAAATAACTAACCAGCAGTAGTAACAAATACCATGTAGTACCATCCATGACGAGCATCACTAATTCCGCATTAGTGGTTAAAAATAACTAACAGTGGTAATCGATACCAAGCAGTAGTAACAACGAAGAGCATCATTAAAATTGTTGAATAGTAGTAACCTTGTTAAAACAGTGGCAAAATTACATTAACAGCGGCAACTGCTAACTAGCAGTATAAACTACCAAACACTGGTAATGTCGAATAGTGGTAAGATCTTTTAGCAGTACCAATTTTGTACTAGCAGTGGTAAGTTTATACAGTGGTAAGTTTATACTAGCAGCGTCAAAAATCTTCTAGCAGCGGTAACATTGTACAAACAGTGGTAATTCTGTGCTAACAGCGGTAACTTCATGAGTAGTAGTAACTTCAGAATTATATATCTCTTTGATTACATATCTGATCATGCTCAAAAAATTTCACGAAGTCTATCAACGTTTCATTAACCACATATCCAAAAATTAAGTCGATCCAACGGTTAGCGAAACTACAATAATTATTTGACTTCAGCTGCACAAAAGAAACCATAATCGTACTGCAGTAAATTCGAATTTCGATATCTCTATGTAGACACATCCGATAATAATGAAATTTTTACACGATATTGAAACATATGTCTTGTATAACATATCCAAAAATCATGAATATTCGTTAAGTAACGAAGACACGGTGATCGATTTACTACATCTGTTTGGAAAAACCATACGGTTTCAGCAGCAGATTTCGAACTTAAATATATCTCAATCAAAAGCTCAAATCGAAAATTCCTCTAGTCAGATTGTGCGTTTACGTGTTATGAAGCTACAGTTCAAATTTCACGACGATTGAACAGTTAACGAATGAGATCCGGAATTTTTACTATCGCTGCGTAGAGTATGATGAATTTTTCAGCAATCTTCTAGGGTTTCTTCAATACAAATTCTTTTGTTTAGTATGGATCTTTACAAATCTTGAATAGATTCGACGCGCTCTGATACCAATTGTGTAGTCCCAATAAACACCAAACAAAAGATTAATACATGATAAAGAACAATATGAAGAACACAAAGAAGATTTAAATAGCCAAACCCCTAATCTTATTAATAAAATCAATAAGACGGATAGAAATTTGTATCAGGATTATAAAGAACCTTAGGGGTACATGGGGAAACAATCTCAAGTAATGAGATCGGGTTTACCCTAATGGTAACACACATAAACAATGTCCAGGGATCTCTTTATATATAGAGTCCCAAAGACTTACAATAGGAAACACAATCATATTAGGAAACTAAGTCCTTCTATTCTTCTATGTCGATCTTCAAAATCTTTAACTTTATCTCCAAGTCTGCTAGAAGCCGACCTTCAATGTTTCCTAATCAGTTTACACTTTGTCACATCAAATCTTAATTTTCCTTAACACCTATTTACTCTACCACTTTCGTCCAAAATGAACTTTCCGCTCATGAACCAATATCATGCCCAAATTAGTATTTTAATAATTATTTAGTCCCTAAAACACTTTCTGGATATCAATTCATTTTTTAGTGACCATTCTGCCTTTTATTTTCACGAAGTTAATAACGCCATTCACATCTACTTCAGCTCCAGCTACATCTAATTTCTTGTCAAATACATTCTTAGAAGTACCAATCTCAGCTTATCTAATAAGTTTCTCATGTATCGCTAACTTTATACATTCTTCACTATGATGATAATAAAGGGTTTTGATAAAGAGTGCTCTTAGGGCAGTGTTTAAGGTTTTCTAATTTAGAGCAAATCATTTAAATAAATATTCATTTTCCTTATTTACATTGAAGACATTCCATAATTAGTGAGATTCAAGATGTATAAATTTGAATTCTAGTATAAACATGGAAACATAGTGTTTAATAAGTAGTTATAAATTAAATTAGAAAACCTTAAATACTGCTTTAAAGACAAATTTTATCAAAATCCATTTTATTAAGTGAATCGACTCCAACGGTAACCAAATTGTTTGGCCAGGAACCCACAATGTAACCTCGATATTTTGGTCGGTGATAACAGGGAAGTTCGCTATTGGAGCGTCCCTTATATTCAAACTTCACCATTGGAGCGTCCCTTATATTCAAACTTTTCGCATCTCTTAAATCGGTCTAGTTTCAAAGTTTTAGGAAGCAGGATTAAAGCAACTCAAATTTTAGATTTAAGGAAGATGAGGTATAATAGTCAATAGTAAACTAATATTAATTTATTAACAGTTTTAGAGATTAAATAATAATTAAAATTATCATTTGGGTATACATGGTATATTTATTTGTTATGAGTGACATATTTAATATTTTAAAATTTAATTCATCATATTTGTTATTAACAATCTTATTAGTGCATATATGCAATTCTCCCTTATCAAAAATAACACCGTTTATCCTTTTACTTTTGAAATTATACCGATCATTCTTACTATTTAAACTTTTGCATGGTTAGAGTCTCTCCCTCCATTCAATTTAATAAATTCTGTTAAAAAACTTTTACATTTACCCTTTTACTCATGGTCCCTAAAACACTTATTCACACTTTTTAATTTTATAAAAAGGGCAAATAGCCCAAAAAGATAACGTAAAATCCTAAATTTTCCAATAAGGGGAATATTACTTTTCCTATTGCCCTAAAAGGACCCTTATATTTAATTTTTGCCAGAAAATGATTCATTTTGTCAAAAAACTTAAATTAAGGGGAATATCACCCGATCAAAGTTGTTTTTATACGAAATTAACTTTTGAAATGACTTGCTAGGGTTCCTATATATCCAAAAAGTTCACATTCTTGCATCATGAATACACAAACAATCTTCAATCTCACGATTCGCCATCTTTTAAATACAAATTTGTCGGTTCAATTTTAGAGCCTTAAGTAACCGTGTGCATGACTCTAAATATTTTAAACCCTAATTTGTAGTATGAAGTGTTTATTAATGGCAAGGCTTAACTTTAATTGGCCTTAATTTTGTAAATTAAAAAAATTGATCTAGCAATATTCCCCTTAATTTAAGATTTTTGACAAAAGCAATCCTTTTTGGGCAAGAATTAATAATATGGATCTTTTTGGGCAATGGAGAAAGTGATATTCCCTTTATTGGAAAATTTTGAACTTTATATTACCTTTTTGGGTTATTTGCCCTTATAAAAATAACATACAAGGAGGAAGGGTTAATGACACAGATCGGCAACAAACTTTGCCTTTTTTGGCGAGTTAGGGTATGAACCCAACTTATTATTAAGGTCGGTAACGAACTTTCAAATTATATTTCGAGTTGGGTAACGAACTTTAAAATATGTTTCGAGTTAGGTAACTCGGAAAATTCGTTACCTAACTTGAAACATAATTTGAAAGTTTGTTACTTAACTCGAAACGTAACTCGAAAGTTCATGTCCAATATATGTTTCGAGTTAGGTAATAAACTTTCGAACTATGTTTCGAGTTAGGTAACGAACTTTCAAATTATGTTTCGAGTCAGGTAACGAACTTTCAAATATGTTTCGAGTTAATTAACTCGAAAAGTTCGTTACCTAACTCGAAACATAATTTGAAAGTTCGTTACCGACCTGTATAATAAATTGAGTTCATACCCTAACTTGACAAAAAAGGGAAACTTCATTGTCGATCTGCACCATTTACCCTAACATATAATATAATAGTATAATACTAATCATTCCTGGACCCAATCAGATCGTTGATTTTTTTTATCTGATTGTTAAATTTTATTTCACTATGGAGCATAGTTACCAGATTCGCTAAGTTTGCCATGAATTTCGAATTTGGTTCGGCTGTATCGCTAAGTTTGCCACGAATTTCGAATTGGGTTTGGCTGTATCGAATCGGGTACGCTAACGAATCGGGTACGCTCGAAAACGCGAATCTATGTTGTTTATTTCCGTTTCCAACAAAAGTTTGATTCTGAATCGATTAAGGGCGGATTTGCGATTTAGGAGGAATGAGACGGTGTACCGGAATATTCATGATTCACGTTTGGGAATTAATTGTGCGGCTGAGAGGGTATTTTAATCCGATTAAAAAAATGAATATTTGAACAGTCAAGAGTCAAGACTATAAAAGTAAAAATAGCTTTCCAGATTCCCAATAAAAGGAGCCTACTACTAATATGTCTACTAAAGGACCTGCTATTCGCACCATGCACTCACTCTCTGACATTACATCACGCACTTCAAGACATTGTTATGACTCTAACATTACCATTCCTTTTACTTATATTTTAATATTTTATTTAATTTAATATTTCAATGATTCAATATACCAGATTGTAGTATATGTGTTCCATATTGAATATGTCAGAATGTAGTATGTGATTCCATATTCAGTATGGAGGCGTTAAATTTTCTTGTTATGTGTGAAAAAAATCGTTTAAATAGACCAAATATTGAGATAGCGAATGCACGAAAGATATTGAATCACGTACATAGTGATACACATTTATATTTCTCTAGTAAACGTATTGTATTTATTTATTATGAACTGGAATGAGTATTGGCAAATGCACGACGATCCAAATGTTGAGGTATACATCTTTTTTTGCTTAACAATATATTTGTATATGTGTTATGTGTAATTACTAATATTTACATGTGTTTTATTTAGGCAAACAATATTTATACGGAAAAAGTAACCGAATTTGATGAAATTCGAAAAGAGAATGAAAATAATAACTCCGTGCCTAAAACATCACCATTCGAAACCGACAAGGTATAAATTTTAAGTCTATTTCTATACGTTTTTACTAAGATAAGTATTTAGTAAATTCTAACTAAGAAAAATATTTTAGATGTTCAATTCTAGGCAAGAATTAATCGACTGGGTACAAAATACCGGTCGTTCTAACGATCATGTGATTGTAACAAAAAGATCAAATACGAAAACTATTGTATTTCAATGTAACCGTGGTGGTACCCACGTTAGTATAGCCACAAAAAGAAAAACTGTGAGCAAGAAATGTAATTGTCCATTTGAATTACAAGGGAGAAGATTTTCGGATAGTGATTTTTGGGGTTTATATGTGATATGTGATAAACATAATCATGACCCGGTATTGTTTATGGAAGGTCATGCATATGCAAGACGGTTGTCTGCAAATGAGGTTGAATTGGTAAAAGATTTATCAGCAAAGAACGTAAAGCCAAAAGAGATCTTATCAACATTGAAAAAACAAAATCCTGATAATTTTTCTACAAAAAAAAACTATTTACAATTTACGTCAAAAACTTCGAAAAATGGAGAGAGCTGGAAAAACACAAATGCAAGTTGTTATGTAATTTTTAGAGAGTGAGGGCTATATAACTTATGTTCATGCTAATTCTTCAACTAACGAATTAGAAGAACTATTCTTCGCTCATCCCACATCATTGGAGATCTAGCGTGCATTTTCACACGTGTTACTGATGGATGCGACATACAATGTAAATAGGTATGCCTTACCTCTGCTTGAGATTGTTGGTGTAACTTCGACTAACAAGACATTTTGCATAGCATTTGTTCTTTTGCATAAAGAAAAAAAGGCCATCTACACATGGGCATTAGATTGTTTAAAATCATGTATGGATGGGTGCATTTTTCCACGTGTTATTGTCACGGATAGGGAGTTGGCTCTCATGAATGCATGTGATGATGTGTTTCCGGATGCTAAAAGATTACTTTGTAGATGGCATATAAATAGAGCTGTTGTGAGGAAATGGAAAGCAAAGATTGGCAAAACTTGGCCAATCTTCTATAGAGCATGGGGTCTATTAATTGCATCTGAAACGAAGGAAGCATATATGACCAATTTGGCCCAAGTTGAAGAAATTGTGTCCAAAAAACAAGGTAGTTTTTTTAATATTGATATATATATATATATATATATACATATATATATATATTCATGTTATTTAAACGACATTCTTACATGTTTACAGGTGTTAGTGCATATTTACATAAAGTATGGCTATTACCATATAAGAAAATGTTTGTACATGCTTGAATCAATACATTTCTTAACTTCGGCCAACATACAACCAATAGAGTTGAGAGTCAACATGCTTTGTTGAAACTACATTTAGACTCATCACAGTCAGATTTAGTGACATCAGTGTTGTTGATTCACGAAGTCATAGAGTTACAATTTACAGGTATCAAAGCAAGTATCGAGGAAAGTAGAATAATGACAGTGAATGAGTATAATATACCACTATTCCAAAAACTTGCATGTTCTGTCTCAATTCATGCACTAAAATTAATTTTTGAAGAGTTCAAAAAGTTTAAAAAAGCAGGCTTTTGTTCTCAAAATTGCACATGTCAACTACGTTCAAGTTATGGTCTACCGTGTGCCCATGAACAAGAAGTTTTTTGGAATAAAGGTTGCCCCATACCAGTTAATTCAGTTGATAAATTTTGGAGGAAACTTGATTTATCTCCGTGTATAACTCTACAAGAAGATGATTATATTAATTGTGAGGTCGAGCTCCAAATGTTTAGTGAACAGTTCAAAAAACAATCTCGAAGTGGTAGAAGTAGTTTTTTAAGAAAGCTGAAGGAGATACTGGTACCATCAACAACTGCGGTTTGTGAACCTAAGACTCAAAATACTACTCGTAAGCATGGTTCATTCAGAAAAACGCATACAGATCCGCCTCCAGAAGCTCAAGAAGCACGTAGACGTAGCTGCTCATCTGTAATCGAGAACCCAACATACTTCTCACATCCATTAATGAATCAAATTCCTGACCTTTTTCATCAATATATCACAGGTATATATGATGTAATTGGTGATGGAAATTGTGGATTTAGGTCTGTAGCTGCCTGTCTGGGTCATCATGAAGAATCTTGGCCCCAAGTTCGCATGGACTTAATTCACGAGTTAGTCATCTGTAAAGTACAATACATCAATGTATTTGGCGAACAAGATTGGGAACGACTTTATAATTCGATAAATGTTCCACATCAATGGATGATTATGCCAGAAACTGGTTTGGTAATTGCTTCAAGGTATAATATGATTTTGCTTTTTTTAAGCAAAAGAGGAAGTAATACGTGTTTTCCACTTTGGTCCAGTCCACCGCAATCGCAACCACACTACATATGTGCAATTGCACACGTATATGGTAATCATTTTGTAAAAGTAGAATTAAATGGATATTATCCGATACCTCCTTCACACCCGCAATGGATTCGCTACAAATATGACTCGACATGGCAACATCCCTATATGAATCAACAGAATTTATACGATCAACTTATTGGCTCTAATTACAATAATTACAATTTCGACTTTGTAAATATTGATTAGTAGAGAATGAATAAAGTTTTTTATTATTGTTATTTTTTTCTTAAATTATTGTTTACAAGAATTATAATTAAAAAATATTATAAATAAGAATTACAAAAAATTAAAATTTAACAAACTAAAAGATTAAAAAAAAAATACTACGCACAAAACAAGAAAGAAGAAAATAATGTCAAATCAAACTTCAAATCTAAGGTTTGAATAGTTATTTTTTTGGTGCCAATAGACTTTGCCGTCTACTAATGCAAGAAAAGTTAATGAATCTGATGAATACTTTAATAATTTTTAATTTCTTTAAATATTTAACACCTTATAAATTCTTAAGCCATTTTGTTGGATATTAAAATTTTACTTTTTCCAATCTATATTACATATGCATAAATCATAATATTATTCTTATAGTAGATCGTATCGAATTATACGATAGTTGTATTAGAGAGCGAACTGAAATGAACCTAGCGAATTGCGAACCCGATTTGCATACCCAAATTGAAGCGAACTGCGTTTCTGGTAACATGCTATGGAGTACTATTTGGTAAGAAAATTTAATCGATCACTCTCAACTAGCCTAAATTTTAGTGACACAAACAACTTCATATGCCAACTAAAGCTTTTTTTTATTTAAAAAAAAAAGAAAAGTCAACCTTCTTCTTTCTTAGCAACCGTACTACAAGATCATAATAACATAATCGTTAGGTTCTGTAAATTCAAACAATAAAGTTTTTAATTAAATGGAAAAAGCTTTTTATGCTCGATGACGGGTTGTCTACGAGTCGATACGGATCACGGGCGGAGCTAGAAAATTTGACTGGTGGGGGCAAAAATTTTTTTATTTTTATTTCTTTTATAATTTTGTAGGGGTGAAATTTGTAAAATGTTTTTAATACCTTAAAAACATTACTTTTTTACGCAATTTATAAATTTTTGTGGAGGCGGCTGCCTACGCTCCCCGTCTTGTCTCCGCCCCTGGTACGGACGGTCGGTGGCCGAATGACAAAAAGGGTGTCAGAATTATTTATACAGGTGGCCAGAAATATCATATCTCCAGCGAGGATAGCGTCGCTATTCGCTGCTATCTCAGTCACTCTTCTTTGCCATCGTCTCTCACTACTAAAGGAAATCCATCTTCTGTCTGCTCTAAAATGATTCTATTGTGGGTTTTGTCAGATGATTAATGTTAAGGTTTAGTTTAGTGTTTTGAATTTTCGATTGGAAAACAGAATAATAACTCATGGAGGCTTATTGTGTGGATGATGATGTTAGGACTGATCATGGATGTAATATTACAAAATGGGTAAATTGATAAATTTAAAAGGTTTAATAAACTTTGTGGCCGTGTAAAAGTTTGAATAGTCGGGATGACCGGTGTAATTTTAAAAGTTAAAGAATGAACGGTGTAACTTACTCGTGATTATATTTTATTGGAATTAATATAGTGCGTTAACGACAATGCTTTAATATACTAAAAATAAAATGTGATCATTAATAATCACCATAAATTTCCATAATTATAACTTGCTTTTCATATTTTTAATAAGATTATAATATATATTAGGGAAATTTGCAATTTTTATCCCTGTGGTTTTCCGTTTTTGCCAATTTTGTCCTTTTACTTTTTTTTTCGCTTTTTTTATCCCTGTGGTTTTTAGTTTTCGCCGATTTTGTCCCTTTACTTTTTTTTTCGCTTTTTTTATCCCTGTGGTTTTCAGTTTTTGCCGATTTTATTCTTCAGTCCAATTCTTGTTAAAAACCCCCCATTAATTGCCATCACATGCCAAACATGTGAGGGAATTTCCGTCAATGGCACTTTCCAGCGACAAATCAAGAAGAACTTCAATATTTTATACTCACAACCCCTTGCTCTAAGAGTTGCTTTGAGATTGTTTGGTGCCCTACCTGGATTATTAAGGGCACGAAACAATCTCGAAGCAACTCTTAGAGCAAGGATTACGAGTATAAAAGATTGAAGTTCTTCTTGATTTGTAGCTGGGAAGTGCCATTGACGGAAATTCCCTCATATGTTTGGCACGTGATGGCGACTTAACGGGGTTTTTTTAACAAGAATTGGACAGAAGGATAAAATCAGCAAAAACTGAAAACCACAGGGATAAAATCGGCAAAAACTGAAAACCACAGGGATAAAAAAAGCGAAAAAAAAGTAAAAGGACAAAATCGGTGAAAACTAAAAACCACAGGGATAAAAAAAGCGAAAAAAAAAGTAAAAGGACAAAATTGGCGAAAACGGAAAACCACAGGGATAAAAATTGCAAATTTCCCTATATATTATGTAACACCTCAAAATTCGAAGTATTATTTTACTAAAGGTAAAAGTAATTATTTTGGGTTATTATTATTAGTTATGTTAAATATTAATAATTGTGAGTGATTTTTAAGTTCTAGACAACAATACTTTTGGGACTAAGAGTGTACAAATCTAATAGCTAAATATAAAACAATTTAATCATATACATATACATATACATACTTATCGACATACACATACATGCATATCTTTCATTCCAAAAGCTAGCTTCCAGAGAGTAACAAAATGAGAAAGGAAATCGTGAGGAAGGAGAAAGAGAAATGAGACAACCCCCAAAACACTAAATTAAGGTTAGAGAAATCAAATTCATCACTTATATTGATCATTCCTAATCAAGGTACGAACTTGTTCTTGTTAAATTTAATCTAAAAAATTTAAGTTTATGAGGGTTTTGAGTTAGGGTGATGTGTAAATTGAAATTAAGCTAGGTTATGCTTAAATATTTTACATTTGCCTAATAATTGTTGTTGTTAACCTTATTTCATTCCAAAGGTTTAAATTTTGATTACTGTTCATAAGTGATGGTGGTGAACTGGTGGATTATGTGAAATTGTGCTGATTATGCCTAATTCACCCTAGTCACTAGTTAAAGAAATTTTGGCATGTTGTTAGTTAGTATTAAAGTAGTGATTCAAGTATTCAAACTTTATAATTGATTATAATTATGAAAAATGGGGTTATTATAATGTTGTTGATCCCTATCATAGTAGAAATTCAAATGATTAAACCTTAAATGGATCATGATTATGAATGATGAGTTATGTTAGATTTTTGTAATAATTAATAATTATATAACAATTCACCTTAATTACTAATTAGAGAAATTATTGTGAAGTTGTTGATGACAATTAAAGTAGTAGTTCAAGTGATTAAAGACTTGAATTAAATATGATCATGAAAGGTGAAGTTTTGTTTATTTGACTAAAAGTCAAACTTGATCAAATCAAGGGGGTTATGGGTTGATAATTATGATAAGTTGTTAGATGTTAAATACGTTGTTATATGGTAATATGTGATAGGTGCTAAAGACGTGGCATTCATTTTTGCTCGTTGAATAATAAATTTTCCTAAAACGTCAAGGTGAGTGATATGGGGGTTAAATGAGTAATGGTTGTGTGATTCCGGATTGCATACGTGCAAGAGCTTCACACAATCAAAGGGAGTTAATTGTTGCGTTTCATATTTGTTGATTATTTATGATTGTTGCGAGATGTGGTTAATTGTTGAAAGAAGTTGTTGATAGGGAGCTGATAAAATCAAGGAAGCTTTTACTAAATTCACGAAAAAAGTACAATTCTTTATGCTTACAGTACAACTGTTTATGCACATATTTCCTTGAATTTAGTAAACAATTCCTTGAATTTATCAGCTCCCTTGTTGATAATTGTTGATTTTGTGAAATTATATGGAATGAGTATTGTAAAGATTTGTTATTAACAAATATTTAATTATGTTGCAAATATTGCATTGGTGCTTAATATTGCACCATATGCTGACATATGACTAATTTGCTAACTTATGTGGCACACTTGTTGACAAATATTGTATTGGTGCTTAATATTGTACCATATGATGACATATGACTGATTTGCTTACTTATGTTAGTCACGGTTGTTGACAAATATTACATTGATGCTTGATATTGTACAATATGTTGATAGATTAGCTAATTTATGTTAGCATGTTGTTATATTGCACTTGGCATTTGATATTGTACCATGTGCCAACAGATAACATATATTGCATTTGGTGCTTGATATTGTACCATATGCTAACAGATAAAATACTAGGTGCTTGACATTGTACTACACATTGTACTATGTTCTAGCAGTTGATTATGTTAAATATGTGTTTAACATTGTACATAATGTTGATGATGCATTCATTCTTCATAAATAAGTTTAGACGTTTGGTTACAAAAATATTAAAAAAGAAGTTGGTTATCAAATTATCTGATCGATTCATTATAAATTTTTTCACAATATGTATGTATAATAAATAATTTTTATGAAATATCTTTAATAGTCTCTCTTGTATTATGTGATTGATACAAAAACATTATTGTATGGACCACGAGAAAGTAGGTGTGATATGTCCTATTTTTAAACGGTAAATCGACCGATTTAATCATATATGGAGGGACACAAAAGTAATGTCATAACTTATCTCCAATCATCTCTAAATTTTTACCTCTAAAAGTATCTCCGATGTAGGCACGGAAACATCGAACATCAAAATGTATAAAATTTAGTGTATAAAGATTCTCCAATTAAGACATAAAAAGTGTGTAAGAATCTGATGTAATAAGAGCATTCTCAACGGGAATCACTTTAGCAAACCACTTTCAAACCGGTTGATGCATTTGCTCCCAATGGTAACCGGTTTCTAACCACTTGAGAATTACTTGTGGTTGAAATCGGATAACCGGTTAGAATCACTTGATAATCACTTGTATTTTGTGGACTCCACATGCTTTTTTGTGAGGGTGTTTTATATATTAAATAATTAAAATGAAAATAAAGTGGTTTGAAAGTGGTTAAACTGGTAGGGACGAATAAGTTTTGAAACAGTTGGTGAAAAACTGATGTGACGCTAATATGGCAGAAGTGGTTCAACCACTTTTGAGAATCCTCTAATATTCAATAACCCATTTTACACCAAATTGTAACACTATTTACCACACCAATTCTATAATATCTTGTTTTGTCTCTAATTAAGCATTATGTAATGTGAAAATCGAATCTATTGTTAGATTAATCAACATAATAAGAAATGATGATACATTGCACAATAACGATACATTGCACAATAACTAAATTGATACACCACATAAAGTCGTTAGACGGTGTAGATCAAGGAAGATGTTGTGTGAAGGATATAAATGCACGTGGTGTAGGTCTCAAATTTTCGATCGCAAAAGTTAGTAGTTGATGTGATAAATTTCTAGTTATGAATTGATAAATTCAGTTTTTGGGTTACATAAGTGTTAAAAGATGAATAGACCATTACCGAGAGAAAAAAAAGTACGTCTATAGAAAGGATGAAATTGAAAGTACATTTTCGGGTAATTAAACTTTATTAATACTAACTATTATAATTATAATAGAATTATAATAGCTTAAAACCAGAATGTTTTATATATTTTTGTTTATCAAACTCAACTTTTGATGATATATAAAGTTCTAAACTCTTAAAACAATAGAAAAATTCGATGAAATGTATATATAGCATACGAGTTTTCTAAATGAAATTCACTTATTTTCTTTTTTCTAACTTCAAAAGTTATTTACCGAAACTAAACCAACAACTATCTACATGAGAATCACTCTATTGGCACAATATATAATTAAGACCCCTACCAAGAAACACCTACCTACACTCGTCCCCCTTGTGGATGACTTAAATAGAGGTGATTGATCGAAAGCAAAAGTAAATGCATGCTTCGCTGTACGTTACAATTAACGCGTATTTAGTTGTGATTGAAGGACCATTTTAAGTAATGCACCTTGACTTATCATCGTCTTAAATTAAATGTCCAATCTTATACTATATGTTGTCCTAAAATAAATATTCATGTTATACACTTTTAACCAATTAAAATGCTATTAAAATGTCAAGATGAAAATATTATTGGTGTATAGTGTGATGATCTTGTTTTTTATAAATTATGTGCAAGGTGACAGTGGACATCGAGACGGAGAGAGTATGGACTAAATGAGCAGTGGAGATCAGGAGATGTACCAATGTGGCAATGTGAACTTAGGCTTACACTAATTAATAACACCTATTTACATGTTAAAAGTTTACATATTCAGACTTATTAGGCACTTGAGCTATTTTAGACAATATCCACAGTGTAAGCAGTAAAGCAGATAACACAACTCTTTGATCAATAAATCAATGTATAATGTTTCTAACTAAGGTTTTGGATGTTGTTTATGTTGCTACTATTTACATGTGTTTAATATAATTAGTTAAATACAACAAGCTTATATATAATGCATTACACTTGAGACTTAAACTCTTAATTCATGATTATTATCATACAATAACATGACACTCGTTATTTATTAATATTATTTTTTAACGACAATATGTCAAAAGTAAAAATCTAGCAGAATGCTAGTGTACCCATATGAAACTAACAAAACACCTGCAGAATAACACCCAGAGAAACTTACGCCTCTAATGAGAAGAGACCCGAAACACCAACACGTACTCGACCACGCAAGAAATAAACTAGACTCGTTAACACTACAAGCCCAACATGACAACGCCGCAACACCTACGTACTATTCCTCCACCAGAAAATTAAGATGCCAATGGAGGAAGTAATTTAAGAATTAACTCACTCTCATCTTTTCAAGGTCCTGATCATCATATCAAATACGGAACCTATTAATCCAACTTCAACTCCTGATACAACACATGACAGAATCGCCAATTAAGTTATTAATATGGATCTCTAGGGATTTAAGATTTGTTTCGTGGCAAAATAGTTGCCTTGAGAGGAGTCTTCATGACTACACTAAAAGAAAAGGTCTCGGTCGGGTCAGGTGGGTGACCTGGTGCCTCCACCCACTTAAACGCATGAACCATTCGGGCTAGCAACATGCTAACATGTAGCGTACCCAATGTCCATGCTGGACACATCCTACTACCAGCACCAAACGGAACCATCTTCACTGATCCCTTCACCCCTGTTACGTCCACATTCGCCGTTTCACCTTCCAAGAACCTTTCCGGACGAAACGCTTTAGGGTCTTTCCAAATCTTAGGATCCTCTGCCACCCACGCTGTGTAAAATTCCACGCTCACACCAGGTTTTATCACGTACCCACCCAGCTCAGTTGGCTGAGTTGGAGTGTGTGATAGTAAAAAGTGGCTAGGTGGGTGTCGACGATAAGTCTCTTTCACGACTGCTGATAGGTACGGCATGTTATCCACGTCACTCTCCTGAACAACACCATTTACACCAACCTTTTCTATTATCTCCTGGTACAATTTTTCTTGAATTTCTTGATTCATTACCAGATTAAGCAGCGCCCATTCGATTGCGGCGGTGGAAGTGTCTATACCACCTACAAGCACTTCGTTCACAAGTGTCACGAGCTCCTCCTCACCTAAAACCCCACGATCTGCCACTTCAAGGTTGAAAAGCGAGTCAATGTAAGCAGCACCAACTGGGCTCACCTCCGCATCATCTGGTTTCATACTGTCTACTTTACGACTTTCAATAAATGCTCTTCTTGCTCTTATAAACGGCACGAAACAGTCCATCTGCTTCTTCCGCAACTTCTTAGCAGCGACCAGCTGACTGCGGAATAGTGGGAGGAGCACGGGCATGAAATCTGGCAGCTTTGGCATGCTGAGCATCACCACATCTTTAATTATGCTATCCATGTAGTTGATTGTGTCCTTCGGTATTCTCGTACCTAAACACAAACTTAATAATATCCTAAGAATTGTAAGCCTGCAATTACTCAAAACCTCAACAAACCCATGTTCCGAATTTTCAACTTCTAGCATTTTCATGTGTTCTTCAAATGCCCATTTCCGGATCCAACTACACTGACGAATGCGGATAGGACTTATAACCTCCTTTAGAAAGTTTCGTCTTAAGGTACGCCAAACTGGACCGTATTCTGCCGCGTTCATGGTGCATTTTCCGATACTAAACAGTAATCGGATAGGGGAATCAGGTGGACGACTAGCAAAAATCTGACCCTTTTGCACCAAGGCTTCATGGATGAGTTCAGAGCTTGATACAATAACTAAGGTACGTTGGCCCATCCGCAAGGTGAACATCGGACCATACTTGACACGCAAATCGCGTACGATGTGCATGAAATGACGTTTTTCAAGGATGATTTGAATCAGGTTACCAACAATAGGCCAACCAGGTGGCCCTGGTGGGAGCGATTTCATCCGACTCGAACGGTGTATCCACCATAAACATACAAGAAGACATATTACAGAGGATATTACAATATTGGCTACAATTTCCATTTCAGTGTATGACAAAATGAAGGAGATGAGTTGATGATATAATAAGCTCATAAATAAGGAACATTGCACGTTGTATGAATAATAATAATGTAAAAGCCACTATACCACATGCATTCTGTAGAAACTAAATATGGTTGGTACGGTTGTAATTGTTGTGGGGTTTCTTAATTTATTAAGAGGCTGTCGCCCAATACTTTTCCAGCTTTCATCACTATAACTATTCCGAAGTCACATTATCCTTGTTTCAATTCTTCACCTACATATATACGTATACGCATATGTATAGTATGATGATGATGATGATGTCTGATTGTCATATATTTTGATGAGAAGTAGAAACCGTTAAACGGTAAAAGAGCAAGACTTAGCTAAACAAGTACAAAATCTCACACAAAGTTTGTGGAAAATTCATTAAAATATTTTCCGTCTCCTTTTATAATACACGTTATACTTTTTGGGTTTTGCAAATACAATCCTTTAAGGTTTTTGTTAAGACTTTCATAAATTAAGTTAATATTGTACTATAACCATAATAAAAAAAAAATTCTCATGAATTTATTTCGATTCCTTAAATTTTTATAAAATTTATACATGTTTGAAAACTTTAACAAAAAGTTCTAAGGATTCGTCAGCAAAACCATATACTATACTTTTATTTGTTTAATTTGAAAAGATAAAATTACTTGAAAAGAGAATAACTAAATAAATTATTGAAACCTATTTTTAGAAATACAACGAATTCACACGTGAGCACGGATATAAACATTTTTGTAAGAATATATACATACGCCCATGTATTTAAACCCAGAATCACTTAGTTGAAAAGTTCTCAATATCCTTAGAGCCTTCTCAACCGTGATTGAATCACTTTCAAACTACTTCTGTCACATCAACACCATATCAATTTTTCACCAACTAATTCAAAACTGTTTCGTCCGTGTCAACAGTTTAACCACTTCCAAATCACTTTATTTTCATTTCAATTATTTAAATATAAAACACACTCACACAAAACATATGGGGCTCAGTTTTGAAGTGGTTTGAAGAAGTGATTACAACCGGATATCCGGTTACAACCGGTTTTGGCTTCTAAATGGTTTGTAACCGGTTTGCGTTGGCACCCATGGGACTAATCGGTTTGTAACCGATTGGGGAAAGCGATTGCCGTTGGCAATGCTCTTAGGTTAAATGCCCTTTGATAATTAAAGTTTTAAATGTACCTACATTTATTAGTGGGGTTAATGTACAAATTTGTTACTGTACTTTGTGAAAATATTTATGCGGGTTACTGTACTTTTAAAATATGCAATTGGATTACTGTACTTGTAAAATTGTTCAATTAGGTTACTAAACTTTCGCCATAGTTCAATTAGGTTACTGTACTTCTAAAAATGTACATAACAATGTGCAATTGGGTCATTAGGTACTGTAGCAAAAAGAAATCAAGGTAATCAAGCACAAAGATATATAATGAACGACTCTATATTCGTTGTTTTAACAAAATACATTAATTCCATAAAAGTTTACATCAGTTGTACCAAATACATTAGCTCGTGTTCTGAATAGGAGAGATTTCCTAGCATAAATACTTATACAAAATATATTAATGCAATAAAATCTCTGATGTTTGCATGCTGACTCGAGCTAAGCTAATTCCTGAGTGCAAGCCTATAGCTGCTGAGTACCTGAGAATACATGCTAAAAGGGTCAGCTAAAAGCTGATGAGCTCACAGGTTTGATAGTAAAAATAATGTATGAACCGCAAGATATAGTTATATATGAAATCAATCATAAAAATGTGTATATTATTGCCATGAGCCCATAGTTCGAGCTTAATTGAGGTGTCAAGAATCACAATTAAGTGCCCGATCGTGCGTGCCTCCCTGCGAGTGCCTAATCTACACTTGTATGAACAAATGATAATGCATCCGTTCGACCGCAGTCGTGGTAGCGCGACTACCCCGGACGGGGATTGTCAATCCCATATGGTACCATACACTAACATTCACGCTAAATCCATATTAACAAACTATGTGATAGAGGACTTCATGATTAGTAGAGCAAACTCATGCAGTCAATATATCGTGTTTTGTACTTGCGTTCAAATGTAAATGAAAACTGAGCATGTATTCCCACCCCTGGGTTAAAAATAGTAAAATGAGGGGCTATGAGACTCACCTGAGTCTTAGAGTATTTGCAAAGCAAGCAAGTATGATGTTGTACCAAATGAGTGTTCGCAGACTGTAACCTGACGGGCGTTCAAAACGCGCAAGGTCATATGAGTGAGTAGATGTCTCAACAGACCATCTATGTTAGTTGTCCATCAATTAGTTATGTCCAAATGTTTGATTGTTTTGTTTGAGTTTTGAAAGCATGTACGGCCCGTTGGTGTGGTTATGTAATAATAATTCAAAGTATTATTATTATGTTCAGAGTGTTGCATACTTCTCGAAGCATATGAGTTTCATGTATGATTCTATATCATAAAGGTTTGATCTTTGTAGGTGTTTATTGCTTTTATATATGTATATATATGTCCGAAGGTGTTAAGGCCCGTAATTCAGAGTCTAAAATGTGATTTTCTGAAAATTAACTAAGGGTCAAAAAGTCAACTCTCAAGGTCAAAAAGTCAATCTTGAAAAGTCAACTCGCAAAGTCAAAAAGTCAACTTGCAAAGTCAAAAAGTCAACTCGCAAAGTCAACTCGTAAGTCAATGTCAACTCGCAAGTCTTCAGTTCGCAAGTCAAACTGAACTCGCAAGACTTCAGTTCGCAAGTCAAACTGAACTCGCAAGACTTCAGTTCGCAAGTCAAACTCAACTCGCAAGACTTCAGTTCGTAGGTCAAACTCAACTCGCAAGACTTCAGTTCGCACGTCAAACTCAACTCGCAAGACTTCAGTTCGCACGTCAAACTCAACTCGCAAGACTTCAGTTCGCAGGTCAAAGTCAACTCGCAAGACTTCAGTTCGCAGGTCAAACTCAACTCGCAAGACTTCAGTTCGCAAATCAAAGTCAACTCGCAAGACTCCAGTTCGCAAGTCAAAGTCAACTTGCAAAGTCAACAGTTGTATTTTTGCTTTGGTAACATGGTCAAACGGGCTCGGTTTGGCCCGAAATTTTTAGGGAAGCCTTAGATTAGTTCATAGAGTCTCCAGAAATTTTTGGTTCGTGTCGGAGTCATTCCGAGGTGTCGGTTTTAAAATATTGCAAAATCAGTCCACAAAGAGGGTTTTCGGTTTTGTCGGTTCACTTCGTCAATTTTTCTTAACTAGTTATGGTTCGAATTAGAGTCCACAATTTTTACCATTTGTTCTCCTATGTGTCTAGTTGTTAAGCTGAATTTTTCCGGTAATTATAGAGTCCATCTAGATAGGTAGAAAATTCTTCGTAAGAACCGAACTCGGTTTCCGACAAATCTCAGACCAGGCTCAAAGATTGGATTATACACAAAAATACGTACAGATCTGGAAAAAGTGTAAAACATGAAAGTTGTAGCTCTTTTCAATACGCAATTTTTTTTTAAAAAAATGCATCATCTTACTCTTAGTATACGATTTTATACGAATTTTTCTTTGAGTCTGACTTTTCTGGGCAGATTTGTGCATGTTAACATATGTTGTATAAAAATGATTTTTATTATCTCATTTGGACATAATCAATCTAATGGAACAATAAAATATGTAAATAAGTGACATGAAATCAGATTAAAGAGAGGGAGTGGTCATTCATACCAAGAAATGATGAACAAAAGTTGAAGATGATGAAGAAGATGATGATTTGAGCCTTGATCCTTGTTTCTTCTTTTTGTTCTTGATGAAGGATGATAGATGGTGATTCTTGGTGATAAAAATGACTGAGTTTTGGTGATGATGATGATGAAATTCGTGGAGGAGGGAGAGAGAGGAGAAGAGGTGGTGTGTGAAAATTGAAAATGGAAGTGAATGATGAAATGAGGAGTGTGAGGTGGGTTTTTGAGTCAAGCAAGTAACCAAAGGGGAGGGCTTCACAAAATCTGCAGATTTTGTGGGGGTCCCACCCCATGTGGGTGCTAAATCTTGTTCCCCTAAGTTACGCTCCGTGCGGTGTTCGTTTCCTCGCTCGTTTCGACGTTTATTTAGACGTTAAACGTTTAATACACGCGTTTTAAATATCAATTTAAATTTCGATAATTTTGATTGAAGTATTTATCAAAATACTTAAAAACATTTATAAAAATGTTCCGTTAATTTATTAGCCTCGATTTGCGCGTTCGTTTTTACGGAGGTCAAATCGCGTAACAGTATTTTTGTACGTTTTTGTTATCGGTTTAAAATATGATATTTTAAATGAAAGTTTTACTCGAAATGATATATTTTAAACTTATAAAATATATTTTGGCTTTCATTTGGTTGTCGGGCGCGTTCCGCGCATTTTTGTCTCGTTTATGATACTTTATACGTTACGTTTTACATGTTAAATATTATCAACATAATATTTAGATATTTTTGAGTTTATTAAATAATTTCACATTATTTAACATTTTGTTCACCAACGTCCGCATTTATAATGTGTCAGAATTCATCCGATAGTGAAATGTACGGTTTAAACAAATCGCATACATGTGTATATATATAAACCTATATCAATACACGTAGTGATACAAGTAATTAGCCCTAAATATAACTAATTACATGAATAAGTACAATGATTAGGCATTAACACAAGCCCTAATTGGTCGGGTGTCACATTCTCCCCTTGTTAAAAGAATTTCGTCCCGAAATTTAGCTCTGAGTCAGGGTATGAGTGGAGTCTGTGAATAGATGTGGATAGTTGAGTCGCATTTGGTCTTCCCGTTCCCAGGTGAATTCTGGACCACACCGCGAATTCCACCGGACTTTAACGATGGGAATACGACTTTGTTTTAACTGTTTGACCTCGCGGTCCATGATTTCTGCAGGTGTCTCGACAAAGTGAAGTTTATCATCAATATGAATTTCGTCGAGTGGAATAATGAGTGTCTCATCAGACAGACATTTCTTGAGATTAGAAATGTGAAATGTGGGATGCACGCTGCTAAGCTCGGGTGGCAGCTGCAGTCGATATGCCACTGGACCAATCCTTTCAAGGATCTCAAAAGGTCCAATGTACCTAGGATTCAATTTTCCGCGTTTGCCGAAGCGAATGACACCTTTCCAAGGTGAAACTTTCAAGAGTACTCGATCCCCAACCTGGAACTCGAGATGCTTGCGTCTCACGTCAGCGTAACTTTTCTGACGATCACGTGTGGCTTTCAGCCGGTTTTGGATACTAACGATTTTCTTGGTAGTTTCACGAATGAGTTCAGGACCAGTGAGTTGGCTGTCTCCCACTTCGGTCCAACAAATAGGTGATCGGCACTTACGACCGTACAGTGCCGCAAATGGTGCAGCCCCAATACTGGTATGGTAGCTGTTGTTGTACGAAAATTCGCACAGGGGTAAATGAGTTTCCCAGTTTGCACCGAAGTCAACTATGCAGGCTCGTAGCATATCCTCCAGTGTTTGAATGGTTCGTTCACTTTGGCCGTCGGTTTGAGGATGATATGCAGTACTCATATCCAGACGAGTACCCAAAGATTTCTGAAGTGATTGCCAAAAGTGAGATGTGAAACGACTATCTCTATAAGAGATAATTGAGATGGGAACGCCGTGTCGTGCTACAATTTCCTTGAGATTAATTCGTGTGAGACGTTCCATTTTGTCGGTTTCTTTGATGGCTAGGAAATGTGCAGATTTGGTGAGACGATCAACGATTACCGAAATGGTATCGCAACCGCTCGATGTTTTTGGGAGTTTAGCGATGAAGTCCATGGTGATTTGCTCCCATTTCCATTGTGGGATTTCTGGTTGTTGGAGTAAACCGGAAGGTTTTCGGTATTCGGCTTTGACTTTGAAGCAAGTGAGGCACTTGCTGACATATGTAGCAATTTCGGCTTTCATGTTTGGCCACCAATAGAATTCTTTGATGCCATGATACATCTTGTCAGATCCAGGATGTATAGAGTATTTGGACTTGTGAGTTTCATCCATCACTAAGTCTCGAAGGCCTCCAAAATGGGGCAACCAGATTCGATTAGAAAAGTATTTAACTTCGTTAGGTTTAGTTTCGAATTGTTTCTCCATGCCTCGCAAAGCTTCATTTTTGATGTCATCAGGTTTCAGGGCTTCGAGTTGAGCGTGAGAATTTGGATAATCAGGTCGTTGTGTATAGTCATGGTGAGTGCTCGGACTCGAAGTGGTTTTGTGCGTTCTTTTCGACTGAGGGCATCGGCAACAACGTTTGCTTTGCCCGGGTGGTATTTGATTTCGCAGTCATAATCAGTAAGCAACTCGACCTAACGACGTTGTCTCATGTTTAGATTCTTTTGATCGAAGATATGCTGGAGACTTTTGTGATCTGTGAAGATTGTACATTTTGTGCCGTACAGAAAGTGTCTCCAGATTTTTAGTGCAAACACTACGGCTCCCAGCTCGAGATCATGAGTGGTGTAGTTCTTTTCGTGGATTTTGAGCTGTCGAGAAGCGTAGGCAATGACCTTGTCTCGTTGCATCAACACGCAACCAAGACCTTGGTGTGAAGCATCGCAGTATACTACGAAGTCATCGGTGCCTTCGAGTAAGGATAGGATAGGTGCACTGCAAAGCCTTTGTTTGAGTAGTTGGAAAGCGGATTCTTGCTTATTAGTCCAATCGAACTTCTTGTCTTTTTGAGTGAGTGTTGTGAGTGGTTGAGCTATTTTTGAAAAGTTTTCAATGAAGCGCCGATAGTACCCGGCAAGTCCTAGGAATTGCCGTACTTCAGTCAGTGTCGTAGGTGCTTGCCAGCACTTGATAGCCTCGATTTTTGATGGATCAACATGAATTCCCTGACTGTCAATGACGTGTCCAATGAAATGAACGGTTTGCATCCAGAACTCACACTTAGAAAATTTAGCATAAAGCTCTTCGTGTTTGAGTAGTTCTAGAATAGTTTTAAGATGTTGCGCATGTTCTTGTTTGTTGCGCGAGTAGATGAGGATGTCATCAATGAATACGATGACAAACTTCTCAAGGTATGGTTTGCACACTCGGTTCATGAGGTCCATGAATACAGCCTGTGCGTTAGTTAAACCGAACGACATCACTTGAAATTCGTAATGCCCATAGCGGGTTCGAAAAGCAGTTTTTGGGATATTAGTGTCGCAAACACGTAGTTGGTGATAACCGGACCGTAGATCAATTTTTGAGTAAAAGCTTGACCCTTGAAGTTGGTCAAATAGGTCATCGATGTGGGGAAGCGGATAAGAATTCTTGACGGTTAGTTTGTTCAACTCTCGATAGTCGATGCACATTCTGAATGAACCGTTTTTCTTTTTCACGAATAAGATCGGAGCTCCCCAAGGTGAAGAACTCGGTCGGATGAATCCTTTGTCAAGGAGTTCTTGTAACTGAGTGGATAACTCTTGAAGTTCGGAAGAGGCTAAACGATAAGGTGCTCGTGCCACGGGTGCTGCTCCGGGCACAAGATCGATGGAGAACTCTACCTGCCTAGGCGGTGGAAGGCCAGGTAATTCCTCAGGAAAGACTTCTGGAAAGTCTCGAACGATAGGCACATCCTCAAGTTGCTTCTCCTCCGTATTTTTCTCCATAACGTGTGCGAGGATTGCCTGATAACCTTTTCTTAGATATTTACGGGTTTTCATAAAGGATATGATATTCAATCTCGTCCCACCGGTCTCCCCTTGTATGATCAAAGTACTACCAGTGACGAGAGGAATATGAACAATTTTCTCGAAACAAACAATTTTGGCACGGTGTTTGGACAACCAGTCCATGCCTACAATGATATCGAAGCTACCGATCTCAACAGGTATGAGGTCAATGGGAAAAAGTTCGTCAGCTAGGTTTAAAGTGCAATTAGGTATCACACTATCAGTTTCAATGAGTTTACCATTAGCTAGTTCTACAATGTACTTAACATCCAAAGTAACAGGGGTGATGTCAAGCAAAGGATAAAATTCATCAGATATAAAACTCCTATCAGCACTAGTATCAAACAGAACAACAACATTTAAGTTGTTGAGGAGGAACGTACCCGAGACCACATTCGGATCCTGGCGGGCATCCCCAGAGTTAAGGACAAATGCTCTACCTCGAACGTTGTTGTTGTTATTGTTGCCCTTGTTCTTCAGTTTTGGGCAGTAATTATTGAAGTGCCCAATGTTGCCACACTCGTAGCAGGATTTTGATTGGTTGGAGATGGTGCTGGAGTTGGCATTGTTGTTAGTTTTGGTGGCTCTGCAGTCCTTGGCGTTATGCCCATAACGTTGGCAGTTGTTGCAAGGCGTACCGCAAGGGCCATCATGATGACGACGGCACTTGGAAGAGTAGGCCTTAACAGTGTCAGACCTTTTGGATGATGACTGGTTTTGGTTAGATTTCCCAGACCACTTTCGTTTGTGATCTCCAGATTGATTTCCAGTGTTTTTGGCAACAGGTGTCCCCCGACGGACAATCTGAGCCATGAGATTGTTCGCCATGCGCACGGTTGCTTGAAATGTAGAGGAATTTGATGCAGTAACCATTCCTTGAATTTGTGGGGGAAGTCTCCAGAGATATCGTTCAATCCGTTTGTACTCCGGATCAACCATGGTGGGGCACAGGTGTGCCAATTGATTAAAGCGAGCAGTGTAACCGGCAATATCATTGCCTTAAGTGGTGAGGTGCCAGAACTCAGCTTCTAGCTGTTGGATTTCATCTCTGGGACAATACTCGTCCCTCAGCAGTTTCTTTAAGTCTTCCCAGGAAGTTTGGAAAGCATTGTCGATGCCCACAGTCTGAGCATGAGTATTCCACCAGGTCAGGGCACCGTCAAGGAAGGTGCAGGTGGAGTACTTGACCTTATGGTCTTCAGGACAGTTGCAACTTCAGAAAACTGATTCTGTCTTCTCGATCCATCGGAGTAAGCCAATGGCTCCTTCAGTCCCCTTGAAGTACAAGGGTTTGCAATTCAGAAAATCTTTGTAAGAGCAAGGTTTAGCAGTACCCCCACCGCCCGTGTTTGGCTGGGCAGCTAGGACCTGAGCTACACTCTGGACGATAAGTTGAGCGATTTCAGTATCGGTGTATGTGTGTCATCTGGGAGGCATGATGCTGAATAACAAAGGAATGAGACATGTAAGATATTTGCACAAGGTTATGATATATCACACATGTATATATAATGAGGTAATATACAACAACACAGGGTGATAATCATAATTCATTAGATAATAAAGTTGAGTACAAAGTACGAGTTTTAAAGCATATAGAATTCCAAAAGATCATAGAACATGGAGTTTACAAAAGTGCCGAGAATGTTACATCCGGTTGAATTACATGAGTTTTAGATAGCTAAGGATATACAAGATAGACAGATACTACGCTAATATTGACGCAGGTTCATTTGTGTCATTAGGGTGACAAGTCGGTCCACGGTTCCTGCAAGTCTGCCGGTTTGTCTGGCGTTGTCTTCCGCCAAGGTTAGTCATTGTTCCAGCATCCGAGTGTATTCTTCGGCTTCTCGTGAGCGTTGCTCACATTCTTCCAACTTTGTTTGTAAGAGATCGACCGCTCCCCGGTCGTCGATCACTTGTTGGTGTACCATTTCTAGAGTACTTGTCATATCCTCCCGTTCTTGGATGAGTTGTGCAATGCGGTCGTGTGATTGGCGCAACCATTGCATTTGTACTATATATTTTTCCCGTTCCAAGCTCTCAAGTTTTGCCTCGTGACGATGGAGTCGGGCAGTTAGTACTGGAACAGTATGGTGGATAGGTTCTTGTGTGTATGGGGAAATGTCCATGGGGTCGGCAGGAATTTGTATGGCTTCCTCAGACCTCCAGGTGTTTAAAGTCGTGGGTAGCCAGTCCCACCTACGAGGGTAAGTTGGATAGTCTCCCCTAGTTGAGGTGTTACTAGTGCGGTAAGGGTTAACGCGAGCTGATCCGTTACCCCTCCTCTGATGTCGTGTGACTCGTGCCTCCCCAGTGAAGTAGTAGAGAGGTTCAGTAGAGGTTTGTGGTAATGCGGTTACCTCCTCAATGGTAGGTGAGGTTTGAGTCCCGTTGTTTGTGTTGGTTGACGCTAGATGAGGAATGTCTGCCATTTCTGTGACAAGAGCGTTTAGTGAGTATCGTGAGGTCTATATATATAAACATATCATATAGCCTAGTGTGTCTAGCACAAACAAGTAATAGTCCCGTTTTTCTCTCGGTCAGAGTCAACTAGTGTACTCCTGTTTAACATACCCGTTTCAGCTCTTACATCATCCTTATTTAATTGTACATAGTTCATCAGGCTATGTTAAATTAAACTCGTATGATGTAATCCCTGAACCAATCATACGTAATAAGGAAATACTGCCTAACGGTCATAGTTTAGGCTCACTAAATGCAACCTAGTTCACTATAACCTCAGACTCTGATACCAATCTGTCGCACCCCCAAATTCGTGATTAGCGGAAGCATACTTTGGGTGCGACTAATCAAGGTAATCAAGCACAAAGATATATAATGAACGACTCTATATGCATCGTTTTAACAAAATACATTAATTCCATAAAAGTTTACATCAGTTGTACCAAATACATTAGCTCGTGTTCTGAATAGGAGGGGTTCACAAAATCTGCAGATTTTGTGGGGGTCCCACCCCATGTGGGTGCTAAATCTTGTTCCCCTAAGTTACGCTCCGTGCGGTGTTCGTTTCCTCGCTCGTTTCGACGTTTATTTAGACGTTAAACGTTTAATACGCGCGTTTTAAATATCAATTTAAATTTTGATATTTTTGATTGAAGTATTTATTAAAATACTTAAAAACATTTATAAAAATGTTCCGTTAATTTATTGGCCTCGATTTGAGCGTTCGTTTTACGGAGGTCAAATCGCGTGACGGTATTTTTGCACGTTTTTGTTATCGGTTTAAAATACGATATTTTAAATGAAAGTTTTACTCGAAATGATATATTTTAAACTTATAAAATATATTATGGCTTTCATTTGGTTGTCGGGCGCGTTCCGCGCATTTTCGTCGCGTTTATGATACTTTATACGTTACGTTTTACATGTTAAATATTATCAAGATAATATATAGAGATTTTTGTGTTTATTAAATAATTTCACATTATTTAACATTTTGTTCACCAACGTCCGCATTTATAATGTGTCGGAATTCATCCGATAGTGAAATGTACGGTTTAAACAAATCGCATACGTGTGTATATATATATAAATATATATCAATACACGTAGTGATACACGTAATTAGCCCTAAATATAACTAATTACATGAATAAGTACAATGATTAGGCACTAACACAAGCCCTAATTGGTCGGGTGTCACACAAAAATAGGCGTGGTGACACTTTTTGAAAGTACAGTATGAAATTGAACATTTTAAAAGTACAGTAACTCATATGAATATTTTCGCAAAGTACAGTAACAAATTTGTACATTAACCCTTTATTAGTGTATATAAACCATATAAATCTTAACTTTTTAGTCAAGATTATTATAAATATAAGCATTTTATTAGCTTATTTTCAGGAGCGGCTCAAGCCTTTATGGGGCCTAAAGCGAACTTAATATGTGAGGCCTTATCGATTTGATATAAATACTATTTTGTACGCCTTTTTTGTGCTAATTCAATCAAATTTATGCGCTTTACTACGAAGACTATATTAAAGATATGAAAAATATAACGAGAAAACCTTTTTATCGAAAGCGTTAAAAACCAGGGCATCGAAATTTCACAAAATGTTCAATTTAGGGGAGGATATAAAATTGTTTACTTAAATCAACCATACCTATACGTAATATGTTTATGAATAATTAAAGTTTATAAAACCTTATGGTTGTTAATTGGTTTCGTTTTCCACATAAGTGACAGAGTTTAAAAGTTAATTTACTTTTTATTAAAAAAATAGATTTTTCTATAGATTTAATATTTTGTGAAAAGTTAATGTCCAGCCTGTCTATTAACCCTTATTGAAATCACTTTTATAAAGATTAGTAATAAAAATGAGCCTACTAATTCTTTTTCACATAAAACGGTAGTCTAATATTTTACGATTCAAACTTTTGAGGTCTTATGATGTCGCTTTTTCACATAAATTAAACTAAGTCTATTAGAGTATATTATGTTTGTGGCTTTAAAATGCTAAAAAAAATGTTAAAAATTGTTGTTGTTAATCGATATTTAATACACGACATCAAAATTTCGGGGCCTTATGAAATCGGGGGCCTAATGCGGTAGCTTTAAAATGCTAAAAAATGTTAAAAATTATTGTTGTTAATCGATATTTAATACACGACATCAAAATTTTGGGGCCTTATGAAATCGGAGCCCTAATGCGGTAGCTTTAAAATGCTAAAAAAAATGTTAAAAATTATTGTTGTTAACCGATATTTAATACACGACATCAAAATTTCAAGGCCTTATGAAATCGGGGGTCTAAAGCGGCAGCTTCACCACATTTTTAAATTTATGTTGGATGACAATTGTTAGACGGATATATTTTTTTAGCGCCGTTAATTCCACGAAACATTTGTCACTTCTAGAAACTCATTTATAGAGTAATAAAATATCAACTCCTAAAAAAGAGCGTATGCTTCCAAAAATTATATATACGCAAATTACTATGAATTCATAAAGTATAGAAAACTAATAAAAAATTGAGTACAATTTGAGGATTTCGTAATTATAACAAAATTCACTATAAGAATGGGAGTTTAGAAAAGGGTTAATTATACTTTTTCAAACTAGGGTCAAACCCCCTACGATGTACGGTATCGTTAACATATCGTGCCCTATTTATGCAATAGATATCGAGAAATGACCGATAAGCAATTTCAAGATAGGTATAATAACTTTCATTACATGAGAAGATGTAAAAGATAATGTCTAAAATTTTGTTGCACAAACGTATTTTTGAGTCTTGACATTCTTTGATTTTCTTTAATTGGTACATCTTTGCGAGTTTTCTACTATACTATGAAAAAAATTAGTAAAGGATTATATAATATGAATAATGAATGAAATAAGTATGAATTCATTATTAACCACACATATACTCAACATATAAGTGGGTTGAAACTAATTTCATTCGACGTTGTTAGCATGACTGATGAATGAAATTAGGAATTAAAATGTGAAGCTCAACGGTATATCTTTTGGTTCAATATCAAATTCGTTATTAACCATACATACTTATCATATTCCTTAAAGAATAATAAAATGTACATGCTTTTTTACCAAAGTGTAGAAATATTAAATTACTAGCGTAATACCCGTGCTATGCAGCGAAGTATACTATTTTATGGTTAAATAATCAACGATGATCATATGATTATCCATGATAATGAGTTAATAGCAGTAATTTATTGGTATGTAGTGTTCAAGATTTAAGAAATTAATTGGTAAAAAGTAGGAAAATGTGATATTGATAAAGTTTTGGTGTAAAATGAAATAGCTCAAGTAAATAAGGAAGTGTTGAGTCTTAAATCTTAAAAGTTTCTAAAAACAAAGTACCAACATGCATTATATGTATTATAAATTATAAACATTAACCGTTAATATATATATATCTATATAGTGGGAGGTTCAAATGAGAACCAATCCAAAACTGAAAACCAAAAGAACTAATTGAAGGCCGTTAATCAAACTAATCTATGGATAGTAATGATTATGGCATAAAGGTAATAATACGACGTTCAGGAAACACATTCAAAAGGTAGAAGGGTAATTAAGGAATTTTATGTGGCCTAAATATAGAAACCGTGTGACAATTATCGGATGTTTATCACACAAGGAATTTTAAAAAATTCTTTTTCCTTTTTTATCTCACCCACCATCCATATATTCTCTCCCAACTAAAAACTTACAGCATCCACCACTGCAAATAGCATCGTCGTCGCCCCATCACCATCACACGTACCATTCATTTTATGTTCTTTTAACTACTCCATCTCGATCGCTAACCACCAAGCCAACAAAAAAAAAATGAACCTGGCTGTTGTAAAAGACGAAGATGAGGGTCCGATGATGATGATGATGACGATGGCTGTTATCAATTATGGAGATGACTATAGTCGAAATGTTCACATGCTCACATCAAAACAAACATCATGTTCACAAGTGCACACTTGAAGAAATACATTAAATCTAAGAAAAGAGTTGTTCACTTGTGCATATCCGATCTTATATAAGAATATGATAAAGATGGCTTTGAAATGTATCAAACCATGAAGAAATGGGTAAGCTCACATGTGCACAACGACCGTTCACAAGTGCACATGGGTGTTCATTTGTGCACACGGGCTCACATGATTATTTAAGAACCCTGAAAGTTTAGATTAATTATGATAATGATTGGTGTTGCTCCATCAATATGAAGCAGTGCTGTTGATTGCTGAAGAGGTGCTTCTTGGTTGAAACTATCTTCAGGATGAATGATCGAAGGGTGAAGGGATCCTTCATACCAAATGGTACAAGAGGTCCCGAACCAAAGAGCACTTTAGCTCTTCGGCTGGTGATTCCCAGCTAACCCATTCCACATTTAAGTGGATAAGGATTGTACGCCACGAAAGTCGGATACCTCATTCGATTTGAGAGCAATGCTAGAAGTAGCAATGTAGAAAGAGAAAGTCATAGAGAGGGAAAGAGTTAGAGAGAGATGAAAATGTAATGAGGATGTATTCCATGAGAATTGAATGACATTCCTTTGTGTTGGTTGAGGAGTATTTATAGTGCCATGAGTTGTGTGTGTAATCTATTATTGGCAAATAGATTAGACATTTCCGGGTTTTCCAGAGTTGGTTGTATTCATTTTGATGTATGTTTCTAAAATAGCTATTCCCCGAGTACACTGTTCTTGCATTAGTATCAGTGCGCCACCTTTGGCATAAATGTGATCCATTACTTTACTTTTGACAATATGGGCCTTCCATCATTTGACTCTTGGAATTGGAGGGCCTTCCATCATCTGACTCTTGGAATTGGAGGGCCTTCCATCATATGTCTTTTGGAATTGAAAGGCCTTCCATCATCTAACTTTTGGAATTGTAGGGCCTTCCATCATCTTACTTTTGGAATTGGAGGGCCTTCCATCATCTAAATTAGGAATCAAAGGGCCTTTCATCATTTGATTTAGGGGCCATTCCATCATCTAACTTTTGAAGTTAGAGGGCCTTCCATCATATGACTTTTGGATTTAGGGGCCCTTCCAACTTTGGGCATAAGTATACTTTTCCAACTTTCGGCATTAGTATTCCTTCAGCTTTCACTTTGGCAGAAGGATACTGGGTACGTCATCAGCCCCCCAATCTAGTTTGGCATGTTTATTAACATATCGAACTAGATTTAAAATTAGTTTCGTTGGTGATTCTCATATTGGCGACCGAAATTGATAATTGGTAGTAAATATTTATAAGAGGAATGGGGAGATAGAGGATTAAGAAAAAGGTTGAGTATTTGGAGGCTCCAACCTTAGTTAATATAGTCTTGACCAAGAAGCTGAAAAGCGCTATGAAGAAGAAGCATAAAACGTCAAAAAGACTTGCCATAAAACATTAAAGATTGAGGATTGGCTAGCCACTAAGGGTTAAACGAGTAGTTCCTTAACTTCATGTGTCACTGAATTGGAACTTTGTTAAAAACCTTTTGAACCGGCTCTCCGGTTTGTTAAACATATATCACTTATTAAAGTAAGAAAAAGTTACACTGGGAACTTGGACCAACAAAACTAGGGGAAAGACGTAGTTAGTCTTTCATATCTAACATGTAGGTGCACATGTAGAAAATAGGGTAAATTTGAGAAGTTCATTTGAGCGAATTAGAGAGGTGTGATCAACCCTTTATGTCTAAAGCTACTGCCGAAAACAATGGAGCGAATTAGGGAGGTGTGCTCAACCATTATTGTTTAAGGTTACTGCTGAGAACAATGGAGCGAATTAGGGAGGTGTGCTCAACCATTATTATTTAAGGTTACTGCTGAGAACAGTGGAGCGAATTAGGGAGGTATGTTTAGCCATGATATTAGTACAATTACATCTCCTAATCTGAGGTTGTACAATCCAAAGTAAATTCAAGGGTTTCTATTAAGTCTTCGTTACAAGACGTATTATACCAATTTGAGATCCTTTTTGAACATTGTATTTTATGAATGAACCATAGATTTTACTTACAAGCCGTAATATACCAATACAGGCCCCCAGTTCAACGTTTGTAACTAAAATACAATGATTTTGTAATATCGAACTTATATGATGAAACATAAGTTGGCCCATGCATGAGTGATAGGACTTAATATAGTATACCAATGTACTTAACTATTAAAAAATCTACAATATGTGGGTGGTTATGGAGTAACCACCAAAGTTGGATCGAACGTAGTATGAAGGGCCCAATAGGAAGCATGAAGGGGCGAATGGCCAATCTAAAATATGAAGGGCCAAAGGCAAATCCAAAGCATGTAAGGTCGATTGAAAGTCGCATATCCAAATCATGAAGAGCAGATCGAACAAAGCATCTAGGGCCTATCAAAAGCATGAAGTGCGAAGGTATCGATCAAAAGAAAGAACGTGTCGAACGAAAGCATGGATTAAATGGAAAACATGAAGGGGTTGACCGAAAGTTGAAATTAATCAACAACATGAAGAGAAAAGGATCATTAAAAAGCATGAAGGGTTTCAATCGAAAGCATGAAGGGGTCGACCGAAACCAGAGCTCAATCAAAAATGGGTAGGGGTCAACCGAAAGTATAGATCAATCAAAAGCATGAAAGGGTCGACCAAAAGCATGAAGGGTCGAAAGGCCGATGGCAGAGCTCACTCAAGAATATGGGTTGACCGAAAGTTGGAATCAATCAAAGGCATGAAGAGGTCGATCGAAAGCATGAAGGGCTGCAAGGCCGATCAAAAGCATAAAGGGTTCGACCGAAACCATAGATCAATCAAAGGCATGAAGAGCCGAATGACCAACCAAAAGCATGAATGTTCATTTAAAAGCATTAAAGCCGAAAGTCACATTACAACTGTGAAAGATCGATTGAAAGCATCAAAGGTTTGATCGAAGCATGAAAGCCGAAGGGCCAAATGTTTGAGTTGGATTCAAAAACTGAAATCACTACTTTGGCAAAAACTCATGCATTGCAATGCCATATGGCATTCTTTGTATTGTATATAATTTTTTTCAGATAAAAAACATAATGTGAGTACATGGATCATTTTATAACATCTCATGACCATTAATGGACATAAGTTGGCCGGTCAACTGATAGGTACCATCTATATGTAGGAAATAGTAGTGCTCTGAACCGAATGTTCGCATTTTGTACCACATCACTCAATAATGTAATAAAGACTTAAAGAGACGGTGTGCAATTATAGTTAGAATGGTATAACTATAATACAAAAAACAGATTCACAATCAAAACTTGTTTTATCTTAACTAACAGTTGATTGCAAGTGGCGAAGTAGAACTTTGGGGTAATCCAAAGATTTTAGCATCTCATGATCAGGAATAGAAAAATTACAAGTTATGAATATCATAGATGGCCAACATCCTCGACAATTGACGTCTTAAAAGATCAATGGAGTGACATTGGTTATCAGAAGGCAACGTAGGAACATTGTCTAAAAACCAAAGTATGTTTCACTAGTACTTACGATATTATCTCCTAAAATGAAAATCAAGGTGAAGTCATAACTTATGTCATTTATATATGGATAACCAGAGTTTCAAGATATAGCTGAGGTACCACATTCGCATGGTGTTTACATATGGTAATAAAAAATTATAGTATTGTAGTGTAGCTCTTTTCGTCTCACATGATGTGCGTGAATGTAAGAGACGGTCAGAATAATAAAATGTGACCAATTAAGTACAAGTTAGAGTTAGAATTCATCGTCCATACTCTTATAAAGACCGTAGCCATTGTTGCAAATAGGTTTTTCTTTCCATATTCTTTATTTCTTCATGTATCCACTTGATAGACACCAAAGTTGGTTTAAGTTTACGCTCTTCGCAGGGTGAAAATAATAAGGAATATGTTCATCCATCCCTCTACTAGAGATAATGAACCGGAGGTGATTTCTTTAAGGTTGAGAAGTGAAAGTTGCCTAAAGGTGATTCAACACTCATTTATTACTCTCATACTCAATGGTCTATTTCTATTACGGTTAAGTTTCTCTATTATTTGGTTCATTCAATATCCATTTCAGGAAGATAAATTCATCCCATTTTAGGAAGATAAGTTCATCCTTTTAAAGAAGGATGTGAATCAAAAGTCATGACTCGGAGGTGGTAACCGGAAGTGTAGACTTGTAGGTTATTATCCAGATGTCATAAAAGGAGTTTGTGCAACACAAAATTTTAGAACCAAAAGAAGTGAACTCGAGTTGGTGCATTGGAGTTGGTTACCAAAATTTGGTTAACTGAGGGTGTCGTCCGAAAGTGGTAATTCTTGATTTCGGATTAAAATCCGTCTAAGACAAGCTTTGGAGTAAATTTTGGACGAAATGAGTTTCCGAGTAACCCTCGATTAGGAGAGCTTGAAAGTAGATCACATGAGTTGATAACTAGATAGTGTGAACTAATCCTAAAAAGGGAAGTAGGTTAGACTACTTTGGTATGTGCTTTTGTTATTTAAACTATAATATTTGAACACTCTGACACTGTTCGAACTCCAATGTGAAAACCGAAGGGTTGCATTAATCTGGAGGTAGTCTACCCAAAACTCTAGATAAGGAGGTAATGAGCCATGACCGGAGCCCGGAGGTGGCGAGTTGGATCTCTAAAATTAAAGGTGATTTTCACATACTGTGAAGCTAAAACCGGATTTAGAAACAACACCAAAAGATCGAAGGGTTTCACAAAAACAAATGAAAACCCGGTGGGTTTTTGATCCTCAACTATGGCACCACCAGAAAACCTGTAAGTCCCTAGTTCTAGGATCTATAACTTCGTTATCTATAGTATTAAGGTGCAGATCCCTTAATACGATGTTATCTTACTATAACAATAAGTTTGCGTTTTGTTTAACTAATACTTAGCTTTAAATGATAAATCGTCAAAGCCTAGCCTTTAGAATATGTTTTCTCTGGATTACTGAATTCGTAGGTTGAATAAACAAATGGAAAAAGTTATGTTTTAGGTTTAACGAATCGAATATATATACTTCGGTTCAACTCGCAGGTCATGGGCCTGCGAGTCCAACTCAACTCGCAGCCCAAGCCCAGCTTGGCTTTGATTTGCTATACCTATTGCATTGCGAGTTCAGATCTCACCTGGTATCGTAATGCCTTGCGACTTGAGATCTCGACTCACTATGCATATTTATCTGGTTTTCAATATTCGTTTAACACATTAATATACTAATATATTTAACGAACATTAACAACAAAACAAATATTTATTTACAAATCTAAACCAATGTACAAACATGATAACAATTACACCGGTCCTATTTCAAGCTAGATCTGTTGTCACAAACTATGTCTCAACATTCTCCCCCTTAACAATAACTCTAACATCTTTATCTTCACGCTTGTCTTTAGTCTTCATTTGTAAATTTTACTTCCTGCATATATCTTCATTCTAATACAAGTTTTAACCATCATCTGATAATCTCGTGCTAAATCACCCCATGCTTCTGTCATCGAGATTCTATTCTCATTTAGCTTCAACAAATCTTTCTTTGATATGTTCATTAGGTGCCGATGGTCATAAACTCTGAAAATCTCACGTTCACCACCCTCAACTTCATCATCAGCTTCAACCATGACAGCCTCTCCAGTTTTCGAATCTACGTGCCAAATTTTCATATTTCCCAGATATCTTGTGGCATTGTTTTTAGTGGAATCTGTTGAACACACTTGACAGCTGGATACACTTTCTTTCTCCTTCTCCTTCCAGTCCTTTGACTTCTCTCCTTTAATTTTATCGTTTTTCCATTCCTGGGCTTAATCTTTTCAAACTTCCCTGAACGAACCTCAGTCTTAATTACATGTCCTACATATCTACCAACAAAATAATTATATGGATTCTTCAAAGATAATCAAGCCAAGTCTCGAATCTCATATTTAGGTAGAGAACTGAACACTGCAAGCTTTCGCTCAAAATATTGAACTCCGTCAAACCTTTTAATCGCGAAAAGCTTCAGGTCAGAGTCAAAATACTAACTGATAATCCCTCTACGCGCTTCACATTTTCCTGTGATATCAACCTCCGAAACTCCAACCCTTTTCTTCTTCATTTTCTCTAAAGGTCTGAATATCGGATTGTCTTTATGCTTATCAGGAATCTCTTCTTCATAATCAGTTGAGTCATCGATATCTTCATCTACATCAACAACTATAGGACCTTCTTCATCTTCAAATACAATCTCTGTTCTAGATGGGCTCACATGGTGTTCATATATATTTGCATCTGGATCTACACCCATGTCTAGCTCTATCTCAGAAACAGCAGTCCAATCTTCAGGTGGTTGAAACTCTCCTTCTTCCAAATCATAATTAATGTCTTCATCTATCTCATCAAGAAAATCATCTTCTGAATCTGATAGATCAAGCATTTCAATCCCTAGAAAACACAAATAACTATTAACAATCTAAATTCCTTCATTGATTTCCCTGAATCAATCTAAGAATTTCTTTATTAATCCTTTTGTGTAATTAGTCCATAACATAAACGCAATTAATAACTTATAAATCTTTTATTGATTACCCTGAATCAATCTAAGATTTCTTAAGTCTTTTATAAAACACATAACAAATATTAATTAAACTTAAAACTCTAATATTCTGTGAATAAACACCAAACATTTAAGTTTACAATTAATTAACTTATATAATTCCAAGACTTAATTAAACTGTTATCTTTCCAAAAACTTAACTTTCAATTATATCTTTAAATTATTTATCTTTGTCTAGTTAAAGATATTACATATTAAACTTGTCAGTTATAACAAACTCTCAAGTCTAAAATATGTATGTTATCATAGAAATTTGACCGCCAAAACTAATTGGAACACGCCGCTCGACTACTCAATGAGTCGGAAGACTTTCGATAACAATTCTATATATCATATATAACTTAAGTAATTTCTAATATATTTAACTTGTAATAATAATCTCAAGCAGAATATATTACCAAAAAATATTAAGTTACAATTATAATTTACAATCACAATTCAACTAAATCCTAAATACAAATAACTATACAAGTCTAAGCTGTCTTACCAACTTCACTTGTACCAGCAGCACTTGTACCCGCACCATCTAATATACAAGTCTAAGCTGTCTTACCAGCACTTGTACCAACACTTGTACCCGCACCACTTGCACTCGCCGACTCCCCCTGAATCATAGTTTGCTCACTAGTCTTTGAAGGACTAGTTAGCTCACCATCGTTCGATGCACTGGGATCATCGTCTTTGTCATTATCTCTTTTCTTCCTTAGCTCATCTTGTTTGCAAGACTCTAAATATACCATTATATCCCCCTGAGCTGACTGTCCTGAATGCACTCTTAACACTAAACGTTCTAAGGAATCAAGCTTCAGTCGCTGGGTAGTAAAATCTTGTAGCAATGTGGTATGAGTCTTCAGCAGTGTCTTGTAAAATGTACTCTATTGAGTAATCTGCTGTGCAAAAACAAGATTCTGAGCTACCAACTCTGGAATATTGGAAGTAAGCTTCTCTAACTCCTTAACCCTCAATTCTAAGGATGTAATCCTTTCAACATCAGTTGTAGGGGTAACAGAGATAGTTGATGGTCCAGGTGGTGTAAGTGAAGAAATATGAGATGCGGTGGTAAGTGGTGGAGTAGGTTGAGATAAAGCTGCCGTGAGCAGACTAGCAGCAAATCTACTGGCTTTAGTAGTCAGAAACTGTACCGAACGTACTAAGTCTACAATCTTAGCCTCCATAGGTACAGATATCGTAACCACCTATTGTGACACGTGCTCATCCTGTGGTTTATCCCGAGCAGCTATAACAGATAAATCTGTCTTAGTTTATAACTCGTGATTAACTTACAAGATAATTAATGTCTAACGATATATAAACTAACCTAGACCAATAATCAATTGTCTAGTAGAAGCTCTAGCCCTTTTGCGGCTCCGAGTTTCCAAAATCTCTTCTTCCTCATCAAGATCCTCATCTAGTACATTAAAATCAGGATCTAAATCATCAGCTGTGCGTTTTCCTTTTAAGCTTGGATCCTTTATATGTCCAGATCTATAAGGAATCATACCAGCATGCGGCGAAATAGGTCGAACATCATCAGAATCAGAATCTGATGTAGTTTCACCATCACGTCCACCTGACGGACCAACCTCAGTATCCTTAGAAGGTAGGACCACAGCCGAAGAACTTGTAGGTCTATCAACCTCTGGTTCCATATCCATCGGTTCCTAATTACAATAATATTAAAACTTTATGATTAGATTAAAGCTCTATCATCTAAGTTTCTATATATATTTTAAAGATTAATCCGATTTAATACCTTAGCAGGTAATACCTCAAATCGATCTCTCTGTCCCTGCTCACCCTCAGGTCTTACAACTTGTGGGTCTACAGTCTCAACTTCCTGTGCATAATGACATTCATATTGTATAATTAGATATATTGCCTAATCATCGAAATATCTATATCATTATCGTTATATAATAAGATTATACATCTATGATTAATAATAAAATCCATCAATTGAGTATCTATATTATTATATAATTTAAATTATACTTGTGCAGGTGCAGCATCAATATCCTGATCAATCGCTTGAAGAAGCAGATCATTTGCATCATCATTTTGCCCTAACACCTCTTGCATTAACTGTGCAGCAACCTGTGCATCAACCTGCTGTTCCGGTTGATCAGCCTGAATAAGAACATCTTCGAGCAGCTCATGTGGCTCAGGTTGTGGAACCACATTAGCAGCAGGCTCAGGAATAACTGCAGCATCAGCATCAGTAGCAACAACATCCAACCAACCATTGTTTGGTGGCGTAACGTAAGCCGCATCCAGAATATAGCCAAAAAGATCACGAATCTTAGGCTTGACATATTCTTCCCGACGAATAGTCTGCTGAAACATAGCGTTGTATCCTCTGAGTGCAATAGTATCAACACGTAAGTGCGGCTCAGGAATAACAAACTCCGGAAGATAATGACGAATAATCATCATGCAAAACCTCGGGTAGATCAAAAATCTCGATCTAACAGTACCCGATATTTGGCGTACCATCTCACCAAAAATGAAATCACAAAAACTGTATGGTTTGTTATAAACCAGTGACAGTACAACCGATAATAAAGAAGGGCTCAGCTCATCGAAACCTCCTTTCTTCGGTCCAAAAACAGTTCGATAACATGCCATAAGAACCTCCATTCTTCGATAACGAGAGCTTTAAGGAACTGGCATCCTCGTCTCTGACCGGTATATCCCATACGTCCTAGATCACCCTCAATAAAATCCATAGGATACTCCGTCGGACCATCCTCCTGGTCTACTATACCCAGACGTAAAGTCTGACGTAAGTCAGATGCAGCAAAAACAACTGGTCGATTGTTGACCGTTGTGCGTATAACCGGAGAATTCACGGTCTCATCATACTGAATATTTGTCCAAAAATTGTTCAGTATACCTTGAGAGATCGGTGGAGACTCTGTAAGCGCATAACGAATGCGAGAACGTGCAAAGAATGTAAGCACTTGAGCTACTTTATTAGTTCCACGTGCACCGAGATCTAGATCAACAAGAATATTGTGACCTTTATCAAACGTACGTGCCATATCTGTATAAAACACAAATGACAAAAACAATTAATGCACATTAACAACATCTAAATTTTAAACTATAATGTATTATGAATCAAAATTCATCAAACATCTTAGGTCTAAATTTAGAATATATAAATTGTTACATAATTGTCTCAAGTCTTATATAAACGATATTTAACTTATTACTAAATAGTCGTAAGTTAATTTTATATGTATATATATATAACTAATAATATCGAATCTAAAGTCCTATATATATATATGTTATTACGTATTAATATATAATTCTTACGTCAAAACATATATTAACTATTGAAGTCACAAGATATATAAATATAGCTTATTACATCAAACATTTAAGTTACAAGTGACGTTTTATTTTTAAAGTTTTATTTCAACTCGCTAAAATCAATGTCAACTCGCAACTGAACTCGCAAACTAGTCAACTCGCTAACCAAGTCAATCCGCAGCTTCGACTCGCAAGTTGATCCGCTAATCAACTCGATCCGCAGGTCAACAAGTCAATGAACAAGTTGTTCAACTCGCAACTCAGGATCTGTGAATCAAATCTCAACTCGCTAATTTGAATTCTACGAGTTGAACTGGAACTCAATTCGCAACATGAACAGCAGCTGCGGATCCAAACTTGAATCGATTGATTTGTCAATTTAAACATAATCGATCGATGTATTTACTTTCATTAAAGTTCGTTTAACATTAATCCTCAAGATTCTTGTCAAATAACACCTTGAATCTATGTAAGTCATTCATTATTTAACGCGAAACCCTAATTGTATAAAAATCTTGATTTTGGTGTAAATATACGGTGAAAAAGTTTGTAATATACTTTAAAATGATCACAATCGAAAGCTGTATATTACCTACGGATTCAAAAACGCTTTCTCGTATGTATAAATTCGAAATCAAACGAAAACTCTGTTTCGCTTCGGTTCGCACTCAGTGGGTTCGCAGAGATGAAGTAAGCTCGCAAATCGTATGTGGGTTCGGTGGAAAGTTTGACTCGTTTGACAACCCATTTATACTGATTACTTGATTCGCAGCTTTGAACTCGATCCGCAGGTTTGACTAGTCAAACTCGCAGAATTAAATTAAAACGTGAATTTAATACAAAGTATAAATGTAAACCCATTATTCGTACAAGTCTAAAATCCCATTATTTTTCACTTGTATTTGTTACTTTTTTCAACACGGATATAAAATAATCAGTATAATTTAATTCCAAAGGGTAACACTTAATTAAAATAAAATAAAATAACTTTATATTAACATAAAATAAAACAACACATATAAACAAACAGTGGTATCAGGTACCATTTTATTAAACACTTGAAATAAAATAGAGTACATAAATTAACTGAATAAGAATTTATCTGCTTAGGGATCATATTAGAAAGAACAAACTAGTTAAATTTATTAAAAAGTTTAAGTAGATTGTGAGTATACATACCTTATGAAATTCAAATAAATTACAATAGAATTACCACTAATTTTATCATTTATCCATTTATATTCATAAAATTATATCTTAGGTACCTTTATCCACATAGCATAATTAATAAAAACATATTATTCACTTAATGTGAATATTTTCTTATAGACAGTTCAAGATGATTACCAATATTATGATCCACATAAACAAATTATACTCACAAGTCTAAGCAACACCATTATTGTTAATATGAATATTACCAAATGTTTTCTAAGATATGACATACTGAAGAATTCAAGCAACACATATTACACTGGTTTCTTTAGATTCAAGGTAGAGGTTTATCAAACTTACACTTGAAATTAATATTTAGACAAATATCAAACATACTTTGAAGATGCTATCTTATCCAGGTCTGTACTTAGTACAACAGAAGATCCCTTTTAGCATGATTCAAAATACATTTGAGAATATTAATTTAGTTAAAGGCTTCAGGTCTGTACGTAGTACAACAAAGTCACCAGTAATTAAGTTAATACCCATATTGTTACTATTTGTCATTTATAGCTTTATAATTACAGTGCATGTGAATGCTATCAGTCAACAATTAAGACTTATGTTATACACCATATAATAGAAACACTAGATAACAATCAAGTATATTAAGACTTCTTAAATGCTTAGAGATGTTTACATAATTTGCCTACCAGTACATCATATAATGAAGCTATCTAGACCCTTAAAATATGCAAATTATAACTTGTGGATATAGGTGTATAATCAAACAAATATAAATACATACCTGATAGAACGGCTGTAGTTCTAATGTAGCTTTAATTGAACCTACTAACACATCATACTTAGGACTTAAGCTTATTAATGTGAAGCTTATTCTCCTAATTTACTATCATCTCCCATAGTTTTTACAGATAAAAACTTGTATTTTTCTAAAGGAACTACTATTGTTCTTTTATTGGAGGCGATTCCCCTCAGGTAACAAGCAAATAAATGCCATACGCCCCCCCCTTTTTTTAATAAGAACATAAAAATTACTACTAGCTATTACGAAAATACCCTTAGAAGACTAATCACTCTGGATTTCTCATTCCGTTTAGTTGAACCAACATCTCAAATCTTGCTCTTTCGAACGCCTTTGTGTATAAGTCTGCTAAGTTATCCAATGACGGAACCTTAACTAACTTTATCAAATTCTTCTCAGCACAGTCTCTAATAAAATGATGTCGAATATCAATGTGCTTAGTTTTACTGTGCTTCACCGGATTGTTGGTGATCGACATTGTTGACTCATTATCAATCATCATAGGAGTATTGGTTATGTTTTACCCATAATCCCGCAATTGCTTTTGGATCCAAAGTACTTGAGAACAACAGCTGCCAGCTGCAATATACTCAGCTTCACATGTAGAAATGGCTACCGAGCTTTGCTTCTTGCACTGCCAGGATACTAATCTACCTCCTAAGAATTGACATCCTCCGGTTGTAGATTTCCTATTCTGATTGCATCCTCCATAATCCGAATCAGTATAAGCTATGAGATCTAAGTCTCCATCAGTCGGATACCAAAGTCCCAGCTTCGGTTTTCCTTTGAGGTAACGAAAGATCCGTTTCACAGCTTGCATATGTGACTCTTTTGAATTAGCCTGATATCTTGCACATATACAAACAGCAAACATAATGTCAGGCCGAGACGCAGTTAGATACATTAGTGATCCGATCATGGCTCTATAAAGAGTTAGATCCACATCGCTATCACTCGATGTATCTGGTCCAAGGTTATGATTGACTGGAATTGGAGTATTGTAGACCTTACTTTCATCCATCTTAAAGCGTTCCCATAGCTCATATGTATATTTAGATTGATGAATAAAGAATCCATCCTTCTTTTGATCAACTTGCAATCCTAAGAAGAAATTCAACTCTCCCATTGCAGACATTTCAAACCTTTTTCTCATGACTTTCTCAAATTCTTGACACATCTTTTCATCAGAAGATCCAAAGATAATGTCATCAACATACACTTGCACAAGTAGAAAGTCTTTCTTCTTCCACTTTACCAAAAGTGTACTATCAATTGATCATCTTGTGAATCCATTCTCAAGTAGATACGTTGATAGTGTTCCATACCACATCCGAGGTGCTTGATGTAATCGATATACTCTATCTGGATAGTCAGGATCAGCAAACACTGGTGGTTGTGAAACGTACACCAATTCTTCAACTTTGCCATACAAAAAGGCACTTTTAACATCCAACTGATAAACTTTTATCCCTTTGAATGTGGTAAATGCTAAGAATACTCTAATTGCTTCTTGCCTAGCAACTGGTGCAAACACTTCATTGTAATCTATTCCTTATTGTTGATTAAACCCTTGAACCACTAGATGAGCTTTATTGCAAGTAATGACACCCCGATCATCTCTGTTACACTTAAATACCCATCTAGTTCCAATTGGATACTCTCCCTTTGGAAGGTCAACCAACTCCCATACTTGTAATTTTGAGAACTGAGATAGTTCTTCTTGCATTGCTTCCACCCACGAACTTTCCTTTAGAGCCATTTGAACATTTTTAGGCTCAACTTGTAAGATAAATCATGAATATAGACATTGATTAGAAATCCCTGTCTCTTTCATTTCAGAATACAAGCTTGGGTGATCTTGGTTGTCAGAAATACTAGCTTTAACTTGTCCTCTAGTTAATATAGGTATTTGAGGATCACCTATGATGTTCTCGGGAGGATGATTCTTGCTAGTCCGAGTAACCGTTACTGGTTCAACTGGTATTTCATCCTACAAATTAGTACCTATTTCATGAGTACTATGACGTTCAGGTGTGTCTTCCAAATCTGGTACCTCCTCACTGGATGGCTGTGAATTATTAATATCAGAAGATATTCTTAATTCTCTAAGTGGAGTAATGATATCATCCACTAAGTTTTGCATCAGCTCTTCCTCATCTGGAGGTGTATTTACTTTGGATTTTTGAGATCCACTAGTAGATGGTTGATTTGGATCAGCACTTCTCTTGGTTGCAGAAGATTGAGCATTTGATGTTGGAGTGTGGCCAATATCCTCATTTCCAGAAAATAATTGTTCAGAAATATCTGAATCACTGACAAAATCACTCACAGGAACTTTAAAAGATGCAAAAAGATCAGAATAATCAAATTGCCAATCTAAGCCCTTATGTACATCTGGTGTGTAGCTTGTAACTTCAATGTTATACACTACCTCCAAACATCCTGTGACATTATTAAAAACCCTCTTGTTTGGCGAATTAGGCATATAACCTAGGAAAAATCCTTCGTTGGCCTTTTCACCAAATTTAGCTTGATGTCCAGTTTTTAATATAGTGCAAGAAACTCCACAGGGTTCAAACCCTTTTAAGTTTGGTTTCTTATTGTTCAAAAGCTCATAACAAGTCTTGTTCTGCTTTTTGACCGTAAGAACTCTATTTAAAACATAACATGTTGTATTCACTGCTTCTGCTCAAAAGATGACAGGAAGCTTTGAATCAGCAAGCATTGTTCTAGCAGCCTCTATCAACGTTCTATTCTTCCTTTCAGCTACACCATTCTGTTGAGGTTCATAAGGTGCACTGAATTGATGAATAATCCCTTTGCTTAAGTAATAGATATTCAACGTTGAGTTTTTGAATTCTGTTCCGTTGTCACTACGAATACGCTTCACTCTCGTTTTATAGACATTCTCTACTAGATCAAAGAACTCAATTAGAATTCCAGGAGTTTCGTCCTTAGATCCCAAAAAGAACACCCATGAGAATCTAGAATAATCGTCTGTGACAACCAAATAGTACCATTTTCCATCTAGACTTCTCTTGCTTATAGGGTCGAAGAGGACCATGTGTAGCAACTCAAATGGTGAGGGGATCGAGTTTTCAGTCTTAGATCTGTGTGGTTTCTTGTGCTGCTTTCCTTTCATGCAAGAAACACACTTATCTTCAGACTCGAAACGTTTTTGTGGTACACCCAGAACTAACCCATTTTTAGTTATAAAATTCATCTTTCTCCAGTTCAGATGTGCCATTCTCCTATGCCATAATAATGCGTCTGCTTTTGAAGCCTTGGATAATAAACATGTAGACACCATTGAAGAGTTAGAAACACCCATGTTTATTGCATAGATGTCCTTTTTCCTTGGTGCCCTCATCAATATCTACTCTTCAGGAATTGTGAAGCCTGGCTTCAGAACTAAAGCCTCCTTTTCGTTAAAATAAACTGGATGACCTTTATCGCAGACTTGGGAAACACTCACTAGGTCGTGTGTTAGTTCTTCAACATAATTCACGTCCTCTAGAGTCAAAGTTCCATTTGAAACTTTTCCTTTTCCCGTAATTACTCCTCCTTTGTCTCCTGCAAAATTAACTTTTTGCTTGAAACCTTCTTTGAAGTCCTTTAGTAGACTTCGTTCTCCAGTCATGTGCCTTGAGCATCCACTGTCTACATACCACCAGCTATCCTTGTTCACAGCAGGCTCCTGCACACAACACAAAACACAATCAGTTGTCAAGAGGGACCCAAGCCATTACAGTCTTGGTTTGTCCCTTATCATCAACAAACTGAAGCTCTTTAAAATAACCATCCTTCCCATCAGTAGCTTTGGTTACTTTCGAAGATGCTTGAGCTTGTGGACGATCAACCTTAAGAGATGAATTTGAGGAGAACCTCCTAGGCACTGAATTAAGAGTTCTATTATTATAATTATAATTAAACTCATGTGTTCGTGAAATAGAACCACTCTCATAATGACTGTGTGTAACATCCTCGCGTCGGCCTGGTAATTTTCTATTAAAATTGAATATTTTATTAATTAGAAATTACTTGTTATTAATTGTTATTGAAAAACTTAGGTGAATAAGTCTTAGGACTTATTGTGATTAGTGAAATATTAGTTGTTTTAAATTACTGTAGTTGACAGTAAAATAAAATAATATTTCTCGCAAGTGATTTTACGGTTCCAGACAATAGATTTGGAACGGGTATAAAATACCCAAAGTTGAGTCGGTGTAAATAAGGGATTAACCCCTTTTACTGTCATCATTTTCCCCCAATTTTCACTTCCCTTCAAGAACAAGAACACAACTACAATTAGATTAATCAAGGTGGAAATTGAAATTGTGAACTCTTACTTGCTTGTGATTATAAGTTCTTCTTGCAAGCATCATCATCTTCATCTTATTGCTCATCCTTCAAAGTGTAAGTGATGTTAAGTTTATGAACTTAAATTTTTGTTTAGGTCACATATGAAATTGATGAATTAAATTAGTTATATGTGTTTAATGTTGATAAAAAGTATTAGCTAATGATAGTGAGCTAATTTCTTAGCTCAATTTGTGATATGTTTGTCATTAAAATGTGATTCAAGTTCACTCTTGAAGTTTTAAGAATTAAGCTTGAAAATTGTAGTGATTTGTGTTTGAATAAGTTATTGGATGTTAACTAGTCGATATATGATACTCCTTTGTGATTTGTAGTGTGGTTTGAGTGATTTAGCACTTGAAAATGTGGGTTTTGGAACATATGATTCGAGCTGGAAATGTGCAGGACGAAACTGAGTTTTCTGGGTTTCAGGATATAGCCGATCGGCTATACATAGCAGATCGGCTATGCTAGTGTAAAAACTCAACAGAATTTAACCCAGGAACAAAATGGACGAATTTAACTAAAGAAACCGATCTGCTTTACAAAGCAGATCGGCTACTCATGAAAAGCCGAACGGCTATGCTTAGCCGAACGGCTAGTTTAGTTAAAAAATGCAACAGAACTTGACTTAGGTGAAAAGGCTTAAAAAATCAACTAAAGAAGCAGATCTGCTAAGGTAAAGCAGATCGGCTTTGGTTCAGAACAGGCTCAAATCAATTTTAATTTGTGTATCAATCACAAATGTACAAGTAATATATATATTCAAGTTGTGTGATTACTTGTATAACAACATGATTCATCTAAGGTTGTTGGTTAATGACAAGTTATTAACTTGTGTGTTGTGTGGTATTTCAGATACACCAAAGGCTCAGTGAATAAAAGCTGAGTGTGGAGATTTCAAGGGTGTCGGTGAGTGGATTCAAAGCTCATCATTTGATTTAGTTGTAATCATTTGATTACAACTAGTAATCGTAGATATGTTGTTGTTGTTGAATATTTATTATACTTGGTTAATTATAAATCTATGTGTTATAAGTGGCCTTCGGGCATCAGTTGTTAATGAGGTCAACGAGTTGATGAACTGTTGGTTGGGCTAGCGGGTTGTTGTATGAATGATACAGAGTTGTACTTCATTTGTTGTGTGTATAGACTCTGTATCTGAATGTAATAACCGCTAGCTATCGGTCTCGTTCGTATGGCCATACGGATATGGTTGGGTAAGTGTTCTTGGGGAGCCTCCCGGGTATTATGGTTATCCCCAGAACCACCGATCCTCATTAAGTATTTGTGATTGTTGATTGTTGATAGTAGTATTTGCGGATATTAGAAGTAATTAAGTGATGAAGCTAAGTCGAATGTTGTGTGATGAATTTACTCACTTAGCTTCGTGCTAATCCTTCGTTGTTACTTCTTGCAGATTTTGATAAAATGTGGGTAGCAAGAAGTTAATGAAAAGGCAAGGAATGCTTGAAGATTATGCTACTCTGATCATTTTTTGTGTTAAATCAAGTTTGTTTAAGTAATGCCCCGAATAGTGAAGTTGGTTAACACTTTTGAATAAGTATAATGTAACTATAAACTGACTTTGTAACTTATAAATGTGATGTAGTAATCAAATGTATGTTTTAAATACTTACGCTTCCGATTTATTAATATAATATTGCGTTACTAAAAGAGGGGCGTTACAAGTTGGTATCAGAGCATAGTTTTGGGATAATTGAGCATTGAAGAATGTTCAACCCCAAAACTGGAGCATGTTTAGTCAAACATTCCTGGTTTGGGATTTAGCATTGGTTGATAATTGTTAGTAGATAGATACTAACGATTAACAAAGTTCAAGTGTTTTGTTGATTTCAGAAATGGTAGATAATGAGCAACCAACCGGCCACCCGAATAATGCCTCTCGGATAGATGCTCCTCAGTCGAACACACAACAAGAGCAACATATTCATGAAGGTACATCTGCTCATCACCACTATGAATCAGAAAGAGATGAATATGTACATGAGATGGAGGATGAATTGATATTTTTGAGGGAATTTAAAAGAAAAGCCGAGGAAGCTGCGGCTCAACAACTTGTATATCAACAACAAACTTCTACCGTTGGTACTGGATCTTCTTCTCAATCTAGTAAGAGATGTTCTTTTAAAACCTTTATGGCTAGTAAACCACCTGAGTATCGTGGTAGTACAAATCCAACTGTAACATTGAATTGGTTACGAGATATTGAACGGAAATTTGAGGTGACAAGTTGTGATGAAGATTCTAAAGTAATGTTTGCGGTACAATGTATGAAAGATGAAGCCATGGTGTGGTGGGATTCGGTTACAGGTCATTTAGCTGAGCAACAAAAGAAGGCTATTCGATGGACAGAATTTCATCAAGCAGTTCGTAATCAGTATTGCTCGGATTTTGATATGGCACGGATTCGACGGGAATTTGTGAATCTTCAACTAACTGATAAGATGACAATTGATGATTTAATTGCCCAATTTACTGACAAGCTTCGCTTTGTTCAACAGTGGGTCCCTGATGAAAAGACTAAAATTGAACAGTTTGTAGAAACTTTACCCCATGATTATCGTACTTCAGTTCGATTGGCTAGAGACTTATCTCAGGCTTTTGTTTTGGCACGTGCTGTTGACAGTGATATGAGAGGTTCTCGTAGGTATCCACCGAGAGATATTTCTACTTTTTCTTCTTCAAGAAGTAGAAGCGATTCTTCTAGTAAGGGCAAATCTAGGTGGCAAAGTAGTCGACAAAATAGAAGGTCAGGTGGAATGACTAGTTCTTCTGGATCAGTTGGTGGACCTAGTTGGTGCAGTCCGTGTAGATCTAGACATGTTGGTCCATGTACTGCTCAAACCAATAAGTGTCTGAAATGTGGTGAGCTAGGTCATGAGATTAAGAATTGTCGGTATCCTAATTTTGTGTGTTGGACTTGTAAGAAAGAAGGACATCGGGTTGGTCAATGTCCAGAGGCAGGAAAGACTGGGTCGGGTACGGTTGGAAGTTCATCATCTTCCGGTCAAAAGAGAAAGAACCCTCCGCCAGCACTGAGTAGGGCTTTTCAGATGACCGTTGATGAGGCTGTCCACACAGATGATGTGATCACGGGTACTTTTCTTATAAACTCTGTACCAGCTCGTGTATTATTTGATTCTGGAGCAAATTGTTCTTTCATATCTGTGTGTTTCTGTGATAAGTTGAAATTAATCCCTACTGTGATACATAAGCCCTTAGAAGTAGAGATTCTAAGTGGCAATTTAGTTCCTGTTACCACCTCGGTGACTGGAGTTAATATTGTGATAGATGGTTATACTTTTCCAATTTCATTTCTATTAATGCCGATTCCAAGTTTTGATGTGATTATTGGCATGAATTGGTTAAGTCAGTTTAAAGCAAATATAGATTGCCACAGTAAGTTGATTAGGATCCCAATTTCTGAAGAGTCATATGTTGTGGCTCGAGGAGAACGGGATAGGGGTTGTATTCCTCTGATTTCTATGATGAAGGCTAGGAAGTCGTTGTCTAAAGGCTGTAGGTCTTATCTAGCATATGTTATTGATGCCAAATTAGAAAAGAAGTCTATTTCAGAAGTTCCGGTTGTTTCTGAATATCCGGAAGTGTTTCCCGATGAATTACCTGGATTACCACCGGTTAAAGATGTTGAGTATCAGATTGATCTTATTCCTGGTTCTTCAGCTGTAGCTAAAGCTCCCTATAGATTAGCTCCGTCTGAAATGTGTGAGATGATGAAACAGATTCAGGAATTGTTGGATAGAGGTTTCATTAGACCTAGTTCTTCACCGTGGGGTGCACCGGTTTTATTTGTTAAAAAGAAAGATGGGTCATTCAGAATGTGTATTGATTATCGGGAATTAAACAAAAGAACAGTCAAGAATAAATATCCTCTGCCTCGAATAGATGATTTATTTGATCAGTTGCAGGGATCTTCGGTATATTCTAAAATTGATTTGAGGTCGGGATACCATCAAGTTCGTGTTCGTGAACAAGACATTCCAAAGACTGCTTTTCGTACCAGGTATGGTCACTATGAATTTCTAGTGATGCCATTTGGTTTAACAAATGCTCCGGCAGTGTTTATGGATTTGATGAACCGTGTATGTCGCCTTTTTCTTGATAAATTTGTGATAGTGTTTATCGATGATATTCTTGTGTATTCTAAATCCGAATCAGAACATGAAATGCATTTGAGATTAGTGTTGGAAACTTTGAAAAGAGAACAATTATATGCCAAGTTTTCAAAATGCGCATTCTGGATTCGAGAAGTACAATTTTTGGGTCATATTATATGTAAAGATGGTGTTAAAGTTGATCCTTCTAAGATTGAAGCTATTATGAAATGGAATGTTCCAAAGAATCCTTCAGAAATCAAGAGTTTTCTTGGGCTAGCTGGATATTATAGAAAATTTATTAAAGACTTTTCGAAGATAGCTGGTCCATTGACTAAATTGACTCGTAAAGATGTAAAGTTTGAATGGTGTGAACAACAGGAAACAGCTTTTCAGACATTGAAACAGATGTTGTGTCAGTCTCCTGTGTTAGCTTTACCAGATGGATCTGATGATTTTGTTGTATATTGTGATGCATCTATTGTGGGTTTAGGTTGTGTTTTAATGCAGCGAGATAGTGTCATTGCTTATGCTTCTCGTCAACTCAAAACTCATGAAAGAAATTATCCTACCCATGATTTAGAACTTGCAGCTGTGGTGTTTGCTTTGAAAATCTGGAGGCATTACTTGTATGGTACTAAATATGTTATATGTACAGATCACAAGAGTCTTCAGTATATGTTTTCACAGAAAGAATTAAATATGCGTCAGAGGCGATGGTTAGAATTAATCAAAGATTATGATTGTGAGATTAGATACCATCCAGGAAAAGCAAATGTGGTTGCAGATGCCTTAAGTCGAAAAGGTACTTCTAACCGAGTCTATTACTTGAAAGTTGATGTTTCTTCTGATTTAGTGGATCAAATTAAAGCTGTACAGTTGGAAGTTTTATTAAATCATAATTTAAAATCAGAGATTATGACAAAAATAAAAGACTTGTTGATTGATGATTCTAGAGGATTGAAAACTTTTCAGTCACGTGTATGGATTCCTTTGATAGGAGGTCTTCGAGAGGTGATTTTGACTGAAGCTCACAAATCTAGATTGTCTGTTCATCCAGGGAGTACTAAAATGTATAATGATTTGAAACCTTTGTACTGGTGGCCTACAATGAAAACTGATATTGCAAAGTTTGTTGGTAATTGTCATATTTGTTCTCAAGTTAAAGCTGAACATCAGAAGCCGTATGGGTCGTTGAAACAGCTTGAGATTCCAGAATGGAAGTGGGAACATATAACTATGGATTTTGTGACAAAACTTCCACGAACTAACCGAGGGAATGATATGATTTGGGTTATTGTTGATCGTTTGACCAAGAGTGCACATTTTCTGGCTACTAATGAAACTGCATCACTGAGTAGGTTGGCACAGTTGTATGTTAATGAGATTGTTACAAGACATGGTATTCCATTATCGATTGTATCAGATAGAGATACTAGATTTATTTCACGTTTTTGGCAAAGTTTACAACAAGAGTTGGGTACACGTGTGAATCTCAGTACAGCTTATCATCCTCAGACAGATGGTCAGTCAGAACGTACTATTCAGACATTAGAGGATATGCTAAGAGCTTGTATCTTAGAATATGGTGGTTCTTGGGATTCTCATCTTCCTTTGGTAGAATTTGCTTATAATAATTCTTATCATTCGAGTATTGATATGTCACCATATGAGATGTTATATGGTCGCCGTTGTAGAACGCCTACTTGTTGGTTGGAAGTGGGAGAAAAACAATTTGCAGGTCCAGACATTGTGCAAATTACTGCTGATAAAGTGGCTATCGCACGAGAAAAGTTAAAAGCAGCACGCGATAGACAGAAACAATATGTAGACCCACGTAGACGACCGGTTACTTTTACCGAAGGTGAGTTAGTGTATTTGAAAGTCTCTCCATGGAAAGGTGTTATTAGATTTGGAAAGAGAGGAAAGTTGGCACCGAGATACATTGGTCCTTTCAAAATTCGACAGTTGGTAAATGATCAATCAGTTACATTAGACCTTCCTCCTGAACTCGTTGGTATTCACGATACGTTTAATATTTGTTACTTGAGGAAGTGCAATGTCGAGGATCAAACTCAAATTCTTCCTTTACAAGATTTGAAAGTCGATCAGAATCAGAAATTGATTGAAGAACCAATTGAAATTTTAGATAGAAAGACTACTAAACTTAGGAAGAAACACATTCCTATGGTGTTAGTGAAATGGAGACACAGTTTAGGTTCTAATTTAACTTGGGAGACCGAAGAGTTAATGAAATCCAGATATCCTGGATTGTTTGATTAGATTTCGAGGACGAAATCTCCTGAAGGAGGGGAGATTTGTAACATCCTCGCGTCGGCCTGGTAATTTTCTATTAAAATTGAATATTTTATTAATTAGAAATTACTTGTTATTAATTGTTATTGAAAAACTTAGGTGAATAAGTCTTAGGACTTATTGTGATTAGTGAAATATTAGTTGTTTTAAATTACTGTAGTTGACAGTAAAATAAAATAATATTTCTCGCAAGTGATTTTACGGTTCCAGACAATAGATTTGGAACGGGTATAAAATACCCAAAGTTGAGTCGGTGTAAATAAGGGATTAACCCCTTTTACTGTCATCATTTTCCCCCAATTTTCACTTCCCTTCAAGAACAAGAACACAACTACAATTAGATTAATCAAGGTGGAAATTGAAATTGTGAACTCTTACTTGCTTGTGATTATAAGTTCTTCTTGCAAGCATCATCATCTTCATCTTATTGCTCATCCTTCAAAGTGTAAGTGATGTTAAGTTTATGAACTTAAATTTTTGTTTAGGTCACATATGAAATTGATGAATTAAATTAGTTATATGTGTTTAATGTTGATAAAAAGTATTAGCTAATGATAGTGAGCTAATTTCTTAGCTCAATTTGTGATATGTTTGTCATTAAAATGTGATTCAAGTTCACTCTTGAAGTTTTAAGAATTAAGCTTGAAAATTGTAGTGATTTGTGTTTGAATAAGTTATTGGATGTTAACTAGTCGATATATGATACTCCTTTGTGATTTGTAGTGTGGTTTGAGTGATTTAGCACTTGAAAATGTGGGTTTTGGAACATATGATTCGAGCTGGAAATGTGCAGGACGAAACTGAGTTTTCTGGGTTTCAGGATATAGCCGATCGGCTATACATAGCAGATCGGCTATGCTAGTGTAAAAACTCAACAGAATTTAACCCAGGAACAAAATGGACGAATTTAACTAAAGAAACCGATCTGCTTTACAAAGCAGATCGGCTACTCATGAAAAGCCGAACGGCTATGCTTAGCCGAACGGCTAGTTTAGTTAAAAAATGCAACAGAACTTGACTTAGGTGAAAAGGCTTAAAAAATCAACTAAAGAAGCAGATCTGCTAAGGTAAAGCAGATCGGCTTTGGTTCAGAACAGGCTCAAATCAATTTTAATTTGTGTATCAATCACAAATGTACAAGTAATATATATATTCAAGTTGTGTGATTACTTGTATAACAACATGATTCATCTAAGGTTGTTGGTTAATGACAAGTTATTAACTTGTGTGTTGTGTGGTATTTCAGATACACCAAAGGCTCAGTGAATAAAAGCTGAGTGTGGAGATTTCAAGGGTGTCGGTGAGTGGATTCAAAGCTCATCATTTGATTTAGTTGTAATCATTTGATTACAACTAGTAATCGTAGATATGTTGTTGTTGTTGAATATTTATTATACTTGGTTAATTATAAATCTATGTGTTATAAGTGGCCTTCGGGCATCAGTTGTTAATGAGGTCAACGAGTTGATGAACTGTTGGTTGGGCTAGCGGGTTGTTGTATGAATGATACAGAGTTGTACTTCATTTGTTGTGTGTATAGACTCTGTATCTGAATGTAATAACCGCTAGCTATCGGTCTCGTTCGTATGGCCATACGGATATGGTTGGGTAAGTGTTCTTGGGGAGCCTCCCGGGTATTATGGTTATCCCCAGAACCACCGATCCTCATTAAGTATTTGTGATTGTTGATTGTTGATAGTAGTATTTGCGGATATTAGAAGTAATTAAGTGATGAAGCTAAGTCGAATGTTGTGTGATGAATTTACTCACTTAGCTTCGTGCTAATCCTTCGTTGTTACTTCTTGCAGATTTTGATAAAATGTGGGTAGCAAGAAGTTAATGAAAAGGCAAGGAATGCTTGAAGATTATGCTACTCTGATCATTTTTTGTGTTAAATCAAGTTTGTTTAAGTAATGCCCCGAATAGTGAAGTTGGTTAACACTTTTGAATAAGTATAATGTAACTATAAACTGACTTTGTAACTTATAAATGTGATGTAGTAATCAAATGTATGTTTTAAATACTTACGCTTCCGATTTATTAATATAATATTGCGTTACTAAAAGAGGGGCGTTACACTGTGATTTCTACTTTGAGTTCTAAACCTTGACGGTGTCATATCCCTAGACTTATTAGAAGAATTGTCACTTAGAATATATGGCCATTTAGGTTTAGGTGGGGAGACACTATGGTTACCATCTCTTTTAAGAATGTTAACAGGTTTATTACCTAACTTAGGTTTGGCATCTAACCTATCCACATTCAAACTAGAGTCAGTCGGTGTCTTTTCATCAATAACAAGCTTATGTGATGCTTCCAGCTTCTTATTTGGACAACAAGAAGCTACGTGTCCCTTTTGGTGACACTTGAAACATGACATCTGCTTTCGTGATTTACTAACTTTTGCTTTCTCATTCGGAGTCTTAGGCACTAAAGATTTAGATGTTTGTTCCTTATTAACCTTATCATCAATCTTAGTATCATTAATCACTCCACCCGATACAAATTGTATTTTGGTGAAAGGTGAAATTTTACTATTATATGATGACAGATTCTTAACAACATTCTTCTGTGCCTCAGATTTATCAGACTTATTAGCTACTATAACCTCAGGATTAGCATCAATCATTTCAGAATCTTCAGGATTAGGATTGTAAGTGGCATTAAAAGGAGGGGCTACATCATTGTATCCTATCCCAGTCTTGTCCTTTACACTACGTTGAGCATCAAGTATTTTATCCATTTCAATAGTTCTATAAGACTCAAGCTTACGGTTTTGCTCAACAAACTTTAAATTAAGATTCACTATTTCCTGATCCTTACTAGCAATTGTTTCATTTAAGTCTTTAATGTTCATGTAGAGACCATCTATGATAAATGATTTTTCATTTATGGTATCTCTAAGTGTTGTTCTATCAGAAGTATCAGACTTAATCTTATCTTTTAAGGCCTGTTTATCATCACTTAATCTACGCACATCCATAAGAGCTTGGTCAAGTTCAGATCTAATAGTCTTATAAGATTCTCTATCAACATTCAATTGGGATGACAAATTGCTATTTGACACAGTTAAAACACTAATCTGAGATTGTAAATCAGTAACTAAATAACAGATATCAGCAAGAGTAAGAATATCAAGACATACCCTTTTCTTATCTGTTTGAACTTCAGCCATGTGTGCCACAAACTCTTCTAGACTCATTTCATGAGTTGAATCCATATACAACACATCATCATCACTTGCTTTAACTTCAGACGCAGGCACCTCTACTCGTTTTTCTACATCAGTAGGCATGTAGGACATTGAATCAGCCATTCTCTTGATCCTCAATCTCAACCATCAAAGCTTCTTCAGACTGAGCTTTCCAATCATAAGAGCCATCTAACTGCTTTACCACCAAGGCTTTGGAAGCAAGAGTACTTCCCGAACCTTGTTTTCCATTTCCAGTTTCTACCTTAGGTCTTTGGCATTCACGAGCAAAGTGTCCATAACCTTGACAGTTAAAACACTTGATCTTGGTTTTATCAAACCCTGATCGGTTGCCAACAACCTTCCTACCAGTCCTTTTTAAGAAACTCTTCACTCTTCTTGATAACATAGCAAGCTGATCCCGGAGATCTATTTCTTCAAGATAGTCAGAGTCGATTTGTTCATAATCTTCATAAAAAAGAATCGTATAATTGATTTTACTCTAAATGTAATTCTCATACGAAGCAACAAAGGAAGCAAGAACAGACAGTTGCTGTTCAGCAGATTTCACACTCATAGGCATCTTCTGATGCTCTTGAGGTGACTTCTCAGCACCTTTTCCTTTTACTTCACTACCAGATGAGGAAAGAAAACACATATCCTCAGTTATCATTTCACCATTTTTACCAGTATCACCAACTAACAAAGCAGTGGTCGAACTGGAGGATATAGTCGAAAGATTTATCTTACTATGATATAACCCAGGGTTCTGAACCTGATCAGAATTAGTATCTCTTGACTTTTTGGTGAAATCATAACCTTTGAGCTTGTCAATAGCCTGCTCTAAGGTCATGGTAGCATATCTTGTTTCATTATCCTTAAGCATAACACCATGCAATTCCCACTTAGAAGGCAAACCCTCAATAAATTTGTCGGTTTTCTCTGCTTCTTCTACAGTAATCTCATGGTTCTCTAGCTCACTCAGTAAATGGTAGAAACGGGTAACATAAGCATCAAGATCTTCTCCTTTCAAAGCTTTAAACACTGTAAACTGCTTCTTGAGAAGATTCTTCTTTCCAGCTTTCACTTGTGGACTACCTTCACCTCTTACTCAAGAGCTTCCCAGAGCTCTTTAGCAGTATGAAAATATTTTAGATGATGATATATCTCTTTAGGAAGACACATCTTAATACAAGAATGAGCTTTGTTCTCTGCTTTAAAGTCCTCCTTTTGTTGATCATTCATATTCTGATAGGTAAAAACCACAGTGGCATTTTGGACAGATTTAGTAGGTGCAGTGTATCCAGTTTTGATACACATCCAAATTGAGAGATCATGGAATCTACAGTAAGATTCAAATCTCTCTCTCCAACTCTAATAATCTTCAAGTCTTAACAATTTAGGTGGAACATTTTGTTGAGTCACTGGTCGTTGATCTCAACTCATTAGTCGCTGATGTGAAGTCACTGATACTCTCTCTGAAAGGCTTCTTGGAAATGATCGTAGTTGAAGCTGCTGTTGCAGAAGTTTTAGTCTCTGATCCTATCTCTTCAACCAGTAGATGAAGAACCTATGAAGATAAAAGACTCAACTTTGTGTGTCGCCGATACTCATCTATCAGCGAGAGTCTCCAAGTCTTTTTAAGTTATTCCTTCTGCTGAATAAAAGAAGTCACTCTAGTACTGTAGCTCAAGTTACTTTTCAAGAGCACGTTAGCTCACAGCGAGTAAGGAGAACTTCTACTACTTCAGTGACTGCAGCATTACATGTTGCATTAATAAGGAGTTGACATATTCTACACTATTACGGCGCCACGCGTGTTCCTCGTGACTTGGTCCAACATAGAAAATAACGTGGCAGCAAGTGATTGGTTTCAAGGTAAAAGGTGATATTTCCCAAGACAGAATGTCGGACCATGATGTATCACATCTCAACTACCTCACCAATCAAGCAGCAACACGTGTCCTTCCAGATCCGGAAATTAAGGATTTCAGCGTCTATAAATAGCGTAGTATATTGTACTCCATTAGGTGTCGATTGTTCGTATTGTTACTTGTTTGTCAGTGACTAGTTTGTCTAAGATACGAACAACACCAGCGAGTAAACTAGTAGCGTGTTTGTCCACTATTAGTTCATCTCAGCGAGTGAGCAAGTTAGTGTGTTTGTCCACTACTGGTCATCTCCATTTGTAAGAGCTGTATTGTTTGATTTAGATTAGCTTTGGCTAATCTATTCCGCAATCAACAATAGATAAATTTTATCAATAAAAGAATTTATCTTTCAGCTAGTATTGCATTAGCAATTGAACTGCTTAACATACTTATATATTTGTGTTCATATTGCTGTCACTTAAATATGGTTAAAAACTTGCTAAATAAATTAACACACTAAAAGAAAAAGTTTTTAATTGTATTCAACCCCCCCTTCTACAATTAACTCACTGTTAACGATTCATAATCACTAACATAATAGTGATTAGGGACTCACAATTGGTATCAGAGCAGAGTTGGTTTAAATATAATTAAATCAGATCTGCAATGGAATCGGTTAAATACAGTTGTGTTGATTCTGAGTACCAGAAGGGAAATGGCTCCACTACTAAACCACCAGCTTTTGATCCATCTAGAATTGAAACCTGGATGTCCAGGATGATGATGTTCTTAGATCTTGTCGATGATCGCCTTTGTACAATTATTATTGATGGTCCATACACCCCAACTACTATTGTTCCTGCAGTTGCAGCTACTGCAACCACTCCTGCTATACCAGAAATGGTTATGCCTAAAAGGGAGGAACAATGGTCAGATGAGGATAAGAGTATGGTAAGGCTAGACAAACAAGCTAAAATTTACATAAGCATGGCACTTCCTGATGAAGTGTTTGAGTCTATTAGATTGTGCACAACAGCGAAACATATGTGGGATACCCTTAGAAACATCTATATTGGAACTCCTGACATAATTCGCTGTAGAGAAGTAAATCTAACTCGTCAATATGAGTTGTTTGCTATGGAACCCAATGAGTCACTGGCATCTACCTACACTAGATATCAAGCTTTAATTAATAAAATAGAAAAGGCTAATATAGGAAATGACCAGAGATTCAGTGTTGAAAAGTTTCTAGAGTTACTACCTAGGAAAACTTGGGGAACCATTGCAACATGCATAAGACAAAGAAATGATTATAATTTTCTCAATCTAACTCAAGTTTATGGAATTTTACTAAATTAGGAACAATCTGAGAAGCTAGCTGATCAAAGTGAGCACATTCGTGCTGCACTAGGAGGACAAAAGATTTCGAATGCCCTAGTAGCTGAGCTTGATGAAGTTGATCAAAAGCAGAAAGCAAAGTTTACCAAGTTGAGCTCAAAGTCACTGATTGCAGAAGAAGAAGGTAGTGTCGCTGAAGACCAGTCAGAAGCAAGCTATGATGAAGGACTAGAGAAGTTGGAAAGAGACATGGCCATGATGGTTGCAAACTTCAGAAAGAATAGCAGATTCAACATATCTGCTGGTGCATCATCAAATGATGATTCTAAACCAAAAGGTGAGTGCTACAAATGTAGCAAGCCTGGCCATTTTGCAGCTGAATGCCGGTCCAAAGCTGTCAACTCTTTCGCTGACCAAAAACCCAGCTTCAGAAATGACAAGTACAACAAGTACAAAACAAAGTACAAGAAGCTGAAGGAAATGTCCAAGTCAAAGAAAAGGAATAAAGGGTTTATTGCTGAAGAAGGATCTGTCAGCGACTCTGACTCAACTTCATCATCTGATGAGGAAGAAGCAATGATCTGTTTAGACAAGGATTACTGCCTGATGGCTGACGATGCTGCTTTCCATGAAGACATCAAAGAAGTAGCTCAGAAATGTTCAGCATCTGGGTGGGATCCAGAAACTCTCTACAAGGTACATTGTTTTAAGTCTGCATCAGCGACTGAAAAAGATTTAATCTTTGAGACTTTGATAGTTGACTTATCAAATGCTCATGACATTCAGAAAAGACAAGAATGTATGATCAGTGACTTAACATCTAAACTTCAACTTCAAGAAGAAAATTTGTTAAAAATAAAAAAATCTTACACTTGATCTTGATGCACAAATACATGCAAATCAAAAATGCATTCAAGAAAAAGTAAAGTTTGAAACTAAATTTTCACAACTCAATGAAGTGATGAGGTCATGGTGTAGATCTGCATTAAAAGTGAATCAGTGCATAAGTAATCAAATCCCAAAACAAGTTAAAGCTATTCTGGGAGGTGATTATGAAACTGCTGCTGCTCTCGCTGATGCAACCAAAGTTGATCAAATATTCAATCCCGATGAAACATTCTCAGAGTTTGTCTTTGAACCAATGTCAAGTTTCAGTGAGCCTAAACCAAATTACTTTGTGAGAAGTTCACAGGTTACTAATAGTTAAGATATTGCTGCAAGTATTGATGAACTAAAGAAACTAGAAATTTATGAATCAACAACTTGCACAGCTCTTATCAAAACTATCGCTGATGATCAAGAATCTATCAGCGACTTCACTTCTGACACTCCAGTCACTGATGATCTTATCATCAGTGACTTGAAGTCAAAGAAGCAAAATGAGGTAGTAAATCTGAGAACTTCTAAGTCTTCATCGAGTGTGAACAATAAGTCAAAGAAATCTAAGTCCACAAATAAAAAATGCTACAAATGTGGAAGTAGACAGCATATGTCATCAGATTGTTCATCATCACAAGTTTCATTCAGCCAACCATCATTAGTATGTCAACATTTGGCATCTGAATGTTCAGCTACATCATCTTCAAAATCATAAATAATCAGTGAGCATTCAGATACTATTGATGCAAGCCAGTGGAAGCCTGAACCAAAGGCTGGCCACCATGAACCCATCTCAGGATGGGTTCATCAATTGAACTAATTGTTTGTGTATGATGCAGGGCATTCTCAGAGAGACAATTTGGTATCTGGATAGTGGTTGTTCTAGACATATGACCGGATGTAAGTCCTTGCTCAGTGACTACCAGGATGAAAGAGGTCCTGATGTAGTGTTTGGTGATAACAACATTGGTAAGACCAGAGGGTATGGGATCTTGACCAATGGTAATGTTATGTTTAAGAAGGTGGCATATGTTGAAGGACTGAAGCATAATTTACTAAGCATTAGTCAGTTCTGTGATGCCAAAAATAAAGTGCTATTTGATCATGAAGCTGGAGTTGTTTACAACAAGAATGGAAGCGCTGTCCTGGTTGCTCAGAGAAAAGGCAATACATATGTAGTCAATATGGACTCAGCACAATCAGGAACATGCTTTTATTCCAGAACCGTTTAAGAAGAAAAATGATTATGGCATAAGCGTCTCTCTCACCTGAACTTCAAGGCCATCAGCAAGCTCAGCAAGAATGACTTAGTCAATGGTCTTCCAAAGCTAGCTTATGACAAAGACAAGCTATGTTCAGCATGTGAGAAGGGAAAGCATCACAGCTCTTCATTCAAAAGCAAACAAACATCTTCAGTGACTGAATGTTTTCAGCTGATGCATATGGATCTGTTTGGTCCAGTGAGTTCTCCCAGTCTTGGTGGTAAAAGGTATTGCTTGGTAATTGTGGATGAATACTCCAGATACACTTGAGTATTCTTTCTCAAAGCCAAAAGTGATGCAACACAGGAAATCATATCCTTTATCAAAAAGATGGAAAACTTAAATGATTGTTCAGTTAAACATTTAAGAAGCGATAATGGCACTGAATTTAGAAATATTGACCTTGAAAGTTTTTGTGATTCAAAAGGTATTTCTCAAAACTTCTCTGCACCAAGAACACCTCAACAAAATGGTGTTGCAGAGAGGAGAAATAGGACCTTGATTGAATCAGCAAGGTCAATGCTCATAGATGCTGGTCTTAAGACCCATTTCTGGGCTGAAGCAGTCAATACTGCCTGCTACACTCAGAATAGGTCTCTGATTGTCAAAAGACATGATAAGACAGCCTATGAGGTGCCAAGGGGGAGAAAACCTGACATAAGTTTTCTTCATGTTTTTGGCAGTACTTGTTATGTCTTAAACAAAAGAGATCACTTAGGGAAGTTTGATCCCAAAGCTGATGAAGGTATATTCGTTGGTTATTCAATCATTTCAAAAGCTTTCAGAGTTTATAATAAAAGGAGGGAATGTATTGAAGAATCAATGGATGTTACTTTTGATGAATCTTATGATAAATCTCACTGATCCAAAAGACTATGAAAATCTTATTTTTAATACAATCAGTGATGACAAGCATGAGATTCATACATCAGATTCTGAGAGGGAAGAAGATTTCCCTGAAGGCATTTTTGGCTCTACTTTAGCTAAGAATGATTCAGGAACTTCATCTTTGCCTGTTGATATCCCATCATCTGCATCAAAATGATAACACTCACTGTCTAAATCAAAGCTTAAACATTAATCATGCTTCAAATGCTGATGTGTCTGATGGATCATCTCTGGGTAATCAAGTCACTGCTGAACCTCAGCGAATGACTAGATGGACTAAACATATTAATAATCAATTGATTATTGGTGATCCACAATCCAAGGTCCAGACCAGATCAGCAACTGCTAACTTTTGTTTATTTGTAAGCTTTGTGTCACTGATTGAGCCCAAAAAGATTGATGAGGCACTCACTGATCATCACTGGATAGCTGCCATGCAAGATGAGCTATCTCAGTTTGAAAGAAATAAAGTCTGGAAGTTAGTACCTCAAGTAACTGGGAAATCTATGATTGGCACTAGATGGGTGTTTAGGAACAAGATGGATGCTGATGGTGTTGTGATAAGGAATAAGGCCAAACTGGTTGCACAAGGTTACTGTCAACAAGAAGGAATTGACTACGATGAAACCTTTGCACCAGTTGCTAGACTTGAAGCAATCAGGTTGTTCTTAGCATATGCAGCTCACAAGAAATTCAAGGTATACAAAATGGATGTGAAAAGTGCCTTCTTGAATAGAAAGCTGCAGGAAGAAGTGTATGTTAAGCAACCACCCGGATTCACTAATCCCAAGCATCCAGGTTATGTCTATAAGATGGAAAAAGCTTTATATGGACTAAAACAAGCTCCTAGAGCTTGGTATGACACTCTCTCTACTTTCTTAACTAAATGTGGGTATGTCAGAGGCAAAATTGACAGCACCCTATTTATCAAAAAGGATAAGAGAGATGTCATATTGGTCCAAATTTATGTTGATGATATTATATTTGGGTCTACTAATAATGACTTGTGCAAGGAATTCTCTGACCTCATGACTAAAAGTTATGAAATGAGCATGATGGGTGAACTAACATTTTTCCTTGGTCTGCAAATAAAGCAAACCAACACTGGTATTTTCATAAATCAAGGAAAGTATGTTAAAGATTTATTAAAGAAATTTGAATTCACCAACTGCTCATCCCTTGCTACACCAATGTCATCTGCAGTAAAATTACATGCTGACCCTGATGGTAAATCTGTAAACATCACTGCTTATAGAGGAATGATCGGGTCACTGCTGTATTTAACTACTAGTAGACCAGACATTATGTTTGCTACATGTCTATGTGCTAGGTATCAAGCTGATCCAAAGGAATCTCATTTGCTCGCTGTCAAAAGAAAATTCAGATATCTGAAGGGTACACCAAATCTTGGTCTCTGGTACCCATCTGGTTCAGATTTCTCACTGAAAGGATATTCAGATTCTGATCATGCTGGATGCAAGATGGACAGAAAGAGTACCTCTGGTAGCTGTCAGTTTCTTGGAGAAAAGCTTGTAAGCTGGTCAAGCAAGAAACAAAATTCAGTCTCAACTTCTACTGCTGAGGCTGAATATGTCGCTGCTGGAGCTTGCACTGCTCAAATTCTGTGGATGAGGAATCAGCTCGCTGACTATGGTTTTGACTTTGGCAATGTTCCAATTTATTGTGATAGTCAAAGTGCTATTGCCATAGCAAATAATCCTGTGATGCACTCGAGTACAAAGCACATTGATGTCAGATATCACTTCATCAGGGACCACGTCATGAAAGGTGACATTGAATTGCATTTCATTCCAACTGATTACCAACTCGCTGACATATTTACAAAACCTTTAGATGAGAAAAGATTCACTTTTCTCATCAGCGAGTTGGGGATGTTAAACTTAAATGATTAAACCTGATTGTTTAATAAAAGGTATTTACAGAATATATGGTTTGTAGTTCTAACTCGCTGGCCTATTATTCTCACTGATATAATCAGCAAGAACAATAAGTTAGCATAGCTATGATCATTAAATTATATACTTTGTAAATACACATGAAAATTCTTTATATCACATAAATAAAATATGTTTTGTGCTTCACAATTTGGCTAGCTGATTAGAATAGTATTCTAAGCTGTAATTTGATCAGCGAAATCAAATATGAGACATAATATCTATTTTATTTTAAGACATAACTTATTTTCATCTCTCTGATATCTTAGTTTAATAATTTAATTTGCAATTAAATTATAAAATTAATGTATCAGCGAAGATTCTCCTTATTTAATATGGCATTTATTTCGACATATATTACTTTACATTTAATACATTTTGTATTTAATAGTTAACGATTTATATTCCTAATAAATGCTTTATTAAATATCTCATGGTACTTCGAAAAGGTACACTTTTTCTGACACCTCGTATACCTTTCCGGCGTACCACTCCCATCACCATTTAATGCTACCATTCACCACCATCATCACCCTACTCCCCTACCATCAACCACCACTTTTTGACCCTGTACATACGCTTTTTGACCACATGTTTTGAACCTCAGCAACCATATATAAGCAGTGAGTCATTTTCAATTTCACTTTTACGCTTTCTTGCTTTTCAAAACTTCATCTTCTTCATTTTCTTTCTGCAAAAACCCTAAAATCTTATTTCATCTTTTTAAATGGCACGTTCAAAATTTTTCAACAACTGTTACACACCGACCCTAGAGATTCAAGCTCTGCGAGCCTCTGCGGTCAGTGAGACACTGGTCGTTACAGTTCCCAAATTTAATTATTTGGGAAATGTAACTTATGCCAAACCAGAGTATGCGGAGGCGATAAACTTTTTACAAAATCACTTTATCCTCCCTGCTCTTACCTTGTCTCCTGGGGAAATGAACCCAGAATGGCTTAGTGAGTTCTGGTTTACCTGCATTCACCAAGTTGTCGCTGGTGTTTCACAACTCAAGGGTTTTATCGACAATGGTACCCAACCCATTATCATCACTGCCAACACCATCCGGTCCATTTTACAACTGCCAATCGCAGAATCTTACGAGTCGCTGCTAGAGAGTGACGAAGCCAAGCAAGGCTTAGTTGATCTTACTGAGATTGAGTGTAAATACTCAGTCGATGGCAGTCGCAACCGTAAGTACTCTACGGTCCACAAAACTAAGATGGATGGTGTTTGGAATGCAATTTTTACAAATTTTATTCAATCATTGGGTACAAAATCCGGGAGCTATGATCAATTCAGCTCCCTGGAAGCCCAGATTAGCTGGTCACTGATCAACTCTCTAAGAGTTGATTATGCGAGTGTGATCTTTAACGAGCTGATCACCAAAGTCGCTGAGCCTACCAGGGCAAAATACGTACCCTATCCAAGGTTCCTTTCACTGATCTTTAGAGATCAGTTTGATGCCTATGATAGGATACCATTTCAGGGATTTGAGCCCACTCTGGTAGGATCTCAATTTTTTGCAAAACCAGTGACTGTGGTTTTACCAACCTTTATGAAACATCCGGGGATACTTGCACCCCAGCCTGTAACTTCTGTACAAATGTCAGTTGCTGCCCCCCATCGACCACGTCACTAACCACACCCCCAGTGACTACTGTTGGTCAACCACCAATCAAGAAACCACCAACTGCTCCCAAGAAAAAATCCAAATTAAGATCCCTGACATTAAAGGTTCAGGGACATAGCATAAAGAAGACATCTACGGATGCCAGGGGTGAATCAGCGACTATACGTTCAGTTGCTGAGGGCACCACTGCTAAACCCTCCACCTTACCTGCTTCGCTGGACTCCCGAAAGTCCAGTGATTCTACAAAGGGAAACCTACAGACAGCTGCAGTGGATCAAACCACTGTTAGCAGTGATTCGGGTGCATCCCACACCCTCAGATCGAGTCAACCCAGCCACTTGTCATCCTCTCGAAAGAATGACATTTTAGACAAAGGGCTAGTGACATCAGTGGGTGATAACACACTCATTGCTGATGTCACACCACTGGCTGCAGACCCGGGCCATCTCTCATCTATCACTGCACCGGCTGTCAATGTCTCACCACCGACCCATGGTGAGATACAGGTCGCTACTTCTATTTCCAATGAACCATCAGCTAAATCACAAGCTGATGATGAGGAAATCATGCCAATGGACACCTCAGATGATACCCAACCTATTCCTCCACCCACCTCTAACTCTTCTATCAGAGAACTCTCACCCACCTTCTTCTCCAGTGACAACATTCAAATCACTGCTGCTGGTCAGACCACACCCACAGACCATGTAGCCCATTCTACACCTACTCCCACTATACCTCCCACAACTACTCCACCAAACACCTCTACCCACTCCACATCAGATCAACTACTGATGGAGTACATTGCCTCATCCCAAACCCAGATTAAGATGCTCACTGCTGACCGTGAGGCACTTATAGGCAATGTCTCTGTCCTTCAAAAAGCCGTCACTGCTCTCACTGATGTATATAACTCCATTGAACCCTGGAGCACATCTGTCAGTGAGAAGGTGCAAACGGTAGCTGATGCTAGCACTGCAATAAACCATGCAGTTGCTGAGATAACCTCCACCTCCACCACCAACTTCACAAATCATGCCGCAGCCATTGCCCAGCTCACCACCAACCAAAATGACCTAGCTATATCTGTATCCAATTATTTATTCAACACTGATGCTATTGTTAAGGTGCTTCCACAGATTACTAAACAAATGGGAGCAATAAGAGCTGAGGTCGCTGCCCTCAGAACAGAAACTGCTGATGGGTTTGATAGGGCAGTGGGCCAGTTTGCGCAGACCAGTCAGGGGGAGAATGATGAAGAAGAAGATGACATCTCAGTCTCTGATCCTGAGATGCCTCCTGCTATGACTGATCCGCTTACTAACAAAGCTCATACGGAGATAGTGCTCACCACTTATGCACTTCGACCTATTGCTGAACAACAAGAGTTGGAAGCCCTTGTAGTTGCTGAACTGTATTGGGTAGATATGGATGTAGCTATGGATACAGTGGATGTCGCTGAATGCTTTCCTGAGTTCAGTGCTGAAGAGCTCAGGAACTATAATGGGCTGGTAAGGCAATGGGCTGAGGATGAGAATGCCAGGGTTGAGGGTACCTCAGTGAGCTATGAATTGGCTCGCTGGGAGTGGATGATCAGGGAGGTGATAGATGATGTATCTGATGATGAGGAAGATGATACCATCATGCATGATGCTGATGACAACAACGATGATAATGGTTAGGGAGGTGGTCATGGAAATGGTCAGAGTTCAGAAAGTGAAGATGAAGATGATGTCAATATGGAGGATCAGCAACCCATATCATCTGTCATTAAAAGGAAAAGGACCAGTGACACTTCTTCTGCATCAACACCTCCATCTAAGAAACAACAGGTCAGTGACCCTCAATCACATACTATTATATCTGAGGTAACTGTACCTTCATCTACACCATCTACCCAAATCTTACCCTCACCAACAACAACTACACCTATCTTCACTCAAACAATCACCACAACTACACCAACCCCAGCAACTATTATACCAATCTCCACAGAAACTCTCTCCTACACTACTACTTCAGGCACTTCCCCTACAGCATGCCTTTCCTCTGACTCAACCTCAGGTATCCCTTTGTCTGATGAGAAGGAATTGATTTTGAAAATAAATTTTGAGGCTGAGTTAAGAGAAGAACAAGAAAGAAAAAGGTTGCTGGAAGAGCAATCTGATGCTGATCGAGCTTACCTGCTGGAATTAAGCTCTAAAGATGCAAATGAAAGGGCCAGACTGCTTAAACTTAAGCAAGATCAAGAAGAGTCTAATGCTGCAATTGCCAGGGTACTCGCTGAAATTGAAGAGAGTGAGCTAGAGCAACAGAATTTGAAAATATCAGCTAGCAAGAGCTCTAAAAAGAAAGGGGGAGCTGTCAAAACATCAGTGGATAGAAAGTGGGATGAGATAGATAGAAAAAGGTTTGTTGCCCGTATGATAGGGAGATCAAATCCTGCACCTATTACCAAGGTAAAGCTAAAGAAGTCTAAAAATCAATCTCAACCTCAGATACTCATTCAAAGAGGTTCAGAGACTCAAGCCATGCTACTTGATCAAGTATGCAAGCTGCACAGAGAGGAATGGAATGAGATTAGACTTGCTATCAGCCACTCTACAAGTGCAGCTAAGGCTGATGTCCTAAAAGAGATTGATAGGCTATTTCAGAAAATGGTGTCACTGAAACTTCTCAGACCAGAAGATATTGTCACACATGGTGAAGAAAGTGTTCAGACACCAAGCCTAAGGTATAGGTCAGACACCAGCAGCATCTATCGAATCCCCAGTACTTCAAAGCTAAATCTGTCTATCCCTGTTGGTGTGCCAAAGCTTGAAGGACTTGAGGTCACTGAGGGGGAGAAAGGTCTGGTATACAGGGACTTAAATGGTGCCCTAAGGTTTCAAAGAGAAGCTGAGCTTGAGAAGGTTGATCAGAATCAACTTGTTCACCTAATCAGGTCAGCAAGCATACTTCCAAAGAATTCAAAGATCAGAAAAGCTAATCTCGATGAAGCCTTGGCAAGAAAAGTCAGATACCTGCCCTCTCAAGAAAAATATGAGCTCGAAGATGAACTTAGAACTGTTAAAGAGGAGGAAAAGTGGAGAGTTAAATAGTATAGACTACCTGTAATAGATAGCATTTGTAAATCTTTATATATATATAATGCTCTCTTTTGATATCTCCTTGTTGGAAAAGACTACAAGTATAAGTCTCTGAACGACCAAACAACTATCAAGACAACTGAAACCTCTCTGCAACAAATGTCACTCAAGAATTTTCACATACCTTCAATCACAATCATTTAGGGGGAGATTGTTGAGTCACTGGTCGCTGATCTTAACTCATTAGTCGCTGATGTGAAGTCACTGATACTCTCTCTGAAAGGCTTCTTGGAAATGATCGTAGTTGAAGCTGCTGTTGCAGAAGTTTTAGTCTCTGATCCTATCTCTTCAACCAGTAGATGAAGAACCTATGAAGATAAAAGACTCAACTTTGTGTGTCGCTGATACTCATCTATCAGCGAGAGTCTTCAAGTCTTTTTAAGTTATTCCTTCTGCTGAATAAAAGAAGTCACTCTAGTACTGTAGCTCAAGTTACTTTTCAAGAGCACGTTAGCTCGCAGCGAGTAAGGAGAACTTCTACTACTTCAGTGACTGCAGCATTACATGTTGCATTAATAAGGAGTTGACATATTCTACACTATTACGTTGCCATGCGTGTTCCTCGTGACTTGGTCCAACATAGAAAATAACGTGGCAGCAAGTGATTGGTTTCAAGGTAAAAGGTGATATTTCCCAAGACAGAATGTCGGACCATGATGTATCACATCTCAACTACCTCACCAATCAAGTAGCAACACGTGTCCTTCCAGATCCGGAAATTAAGGATTTCAGCGTCTATAAATAGCGTAGTATATTGTACTCCATTTGGTGTCGATTGTTCGTATTGTTACTTGTTTGTCAGTGACTAGTTTGTCTAAGATACGAACGACACCAGCGAGTAAACTAGTACCGTGTTTGTCCACTATTAGTTCATCTCAGCGAGTGAGCAAGTTAGCGTGTTTGTCCACTACTGCTCATCTCCATTTGTAAGAGTTGTATTGTTTGATTTAGATTAGCTTTGGCTAATCTATTCCGCAATCAACAATAGATAAATTTTATTAATAAAAGAATTTATCTTTCAGCTAGTATTGCATTAGCAATTGAACTGCTTAACATACTTATATAGTTGTGTTCATATTGCTGTCACTTAAATATGGTTAAAAACTTGCTAAATAAATTAACACACTAAAAGAAAAAGTTTTTAATTGTATTCAACCCCCCCTTCTACAATTAACTCACTGTTAACGATTCATAATCACTAACATAATAGTGATTAGGGAATCACACATTTGATTTTCCAACCTCGTGTTCCATCTCAATCATTTTACTTAAATCAGACATCTTGAAAAATTCAGACTGTTCTGCGAGTTCAGATTAAAATCGATTCGCAACTCAGCTCGACTCACAAACTTCAGTTCGCCAATCTCAGTTTGGATCGCAACAGATTCGCAGCTTGGTTTGACTCGCACAACTGGATTCAGTTCGCAAGTTCAACTCAGTTCGCAGACGTAGCTGAAACCCTAATCTCAACTCGCAAAACGGCTGAAAAACCCCGAAAATGAATTTTTTTGGTATTTTTAAAATTGAAACTAGAAATTTCATTCATAATGAAACCTTAAATTGTCCTGAGATTGATTTTGATCGTTAATATGTACCAATGCATGTAAAAACAACCCGAAATCAAACGCGATGATCACAAAAACTTCAAAGTTACTCGTATTTAGCCCGAAAGCTCTGATACCAGATGTAAGTCCCTAGTTCTAGGATTGATAACTTCGTTATCTATAGTATTAAGGTGCGGAATCCCTTAATACGATGTTATCTTACTATAACGAATAAGTTTGCATTTTGTTTAACTAATACTTAGCTTTAAACGATAAATCGTCAAAGCCTAGCCTTTAGAATATGTTTTCCCTGGATTACTCAACTCGCAGGTTGATAAACGAATGGCAAAAGTTATGTTTTAGGTTTAACGAATCGAATATATATACTTCGGTTCAACTCACAGGTCATGGGCCTGCGAGTCCAACTCAACTCGCAGCCCAAGCTCAACTTGGCTTTGATTCGCTATACCTATTGCATTGCGAGTTCAGATCTCATCTCGCATCGCAATGCCTTGCGACTTGAGATCTCGACTCACTATGCATATTTATATTGTTTTCAATATTCGTCCAACACATTAATATACTAATATATTTAACGAACATTAACAACAAAACAAACATTTATTTACAAATCTAAACCAATGTACAAACATGATAACAATTACACCAGTCCTATTTCAAGCTAGATCTATTGTCACAAACTATGTCTCAACAAAACCGAAGGGTTATTGAACACGTTCAGCTGACAAAAATCGGAGGAGCAGAAATACAAATATGGGAGAAAATCGGATGCTGAAAACCGAAGGTGATTTTCTAGAAGTCTCGAACTATAGGTGGTTAGACCAAAAGGTTTGGAACCGAAAGTGATGATCCGAAAGGTGTGAACTAAAGAAGAATCGAACATTTAAAGGTGGTAAGCCAAAGGTAAATATCTAAAGTTGGCAAGCCGAAGGTGGCGAGCTGAAGTTGGTAAAACAAGTTACCCAGAATTGGTGAATCGATTGGGGATGAAGTGAAATGAAGTCAGTTAATGGTCAAGAGTGATACCAGAGGTGTTAGTTAATATATCCGAATGACATATGAGATTTTCGGAGGACCAAGAAATGGTGTCCAACAAATATCAAGTTTTAGTGTTTACGATCTTAGCTCGTCAACTATACCTTATAGCTTATTTGCTCTTTCCTTTTTGGGCAAAGTAAGCAAATTGGCATATGGGTGTATGATACATAACCATGGTTTCCATTTAGAAAACATATTTATATTTGAAGATATATATATATATACACACGTATGCCATGCTTATTTCGTAAAGAAATACTTGTACCTTACGCAATATGATTTCTAACCTTTCTTTAGATTACATATATGATTTAATATCAAATATCTATTTGAACTCTAGATATAGATATGTATTTTGATTCGGTTTTTAGGTTTATAATTTTGAGAAGCTTAACATAGAAAATATCTATTATCTTTGACATTTATTTTAGCAGATTATAGAAAATGGTATTTGAGAGTAGCTCTCTTTCCTTTCCAAGTTTTAAAAACAAAAATGTATCTTCAATTTACATGCATGACGACACATTTTAGGATGGAGTAATAAAAAGTTCTTACGGATGATCTCTTTAGAAAGATTCGTAAACATATGATGGGTGTTTGTTCACAATTTAAAGAAAAAGTGAAGTTTATTAAGACATTTAGCACACCTTTCATGTAAGACTAGTGGAAGGGCCGGAGGGCCTACCGAATGCAAGAAGAGTCAAATGACCGATTGAATATTGCAAGTTTCCTCCTAAGATGAAAATCTCATAAAGCATAAATAACAACAATTAGAGATTTAGAACCTGTAAACCGGAAGAAGGTTTTGAAGAGCTTATGGAACACATTAGCTAGTTGTAGCCCTCCATCTACCAAATGGATCGAAACGACTTCCAGATTGTTTCTCATATTTTGTGAAGCACACGAAGCATGTTTTGTTCATGGTCCCACGGATGGCGCCAAATGTTGCTCCATCAATATGAAGTAGTGCTGTTGATTGCTGAAGAGGTGCTTCTTGGTTGAAACTATCTTCAGGATGAATGATCTAAGGGTGAAGGGATCCTTCATACCAAATGTTACAAGAGGTCCCAAACCGAAGAGCTCTTTCGCTCTTCGACTGGCGATTCCCAGCTGGTAATCCATTCCACATTTAAGTGGATAAGGATTGTACGCCACGAAAGTCGGATACCTCATTCGATTTGAGAGAAATGCTAGAAGTAGCAATGAAGAAAGAGAAAGTCTTAGAGAGGAAAAGAGTTAGAGAGAGATGCAAATGTAATGAGGATGTATTCCTTGAGAATTGAATGACATCCCTTTGTGTTGGTTGAGGAGTATTTATAGTGCCATGAGTTGTGTGTAATCTATTATTGACAAATAGATTAGACGTTTCCGGGTTTTCCAGAAATGGTTGTATTCATTTTTTATGTATGTTTCTAAAATTGATATTCCCCAAGTACACTGTTCTTGCATTAGTATCAGTGCGCCACCTTTGGCATAAGTGTGATTTCCATTACTTTACTTTTGACAATATGGGCCTTCCATCATCTGACTCTTGGAATTGGAGGGCCTTCCATCATCTGACTCTTGGAATTGGAGGGCCTTCCATCATATGTCTTTTGGAATTGAAAGGCCTTCCATCATCTGACTTTTGGAATTGTATGGCCTTCCATCATCTTACTTTTGGAATTGGAGGGCCTTCCATCATCCAAATTTTGGAATCAAAGGGCCTTCCATCATCTGATTTAGGGGTCATTCCATCATCTAACTTTTGAAGTTGGAGAGTCTTCCATCATATGACTTTAGGATTTAGGAGCCTTCCATCATCTTACTTTTGGAATTGGAGAGCTTTCCATCATCCATATTTTGGAATCAAAGGGCCTTCCATCATCTGATTTAGGGGTCATTCCATCATCTAACTTTTGAAGTTGGAGAGTCTTCCATCATATGACTTTTGGATTTAGGAGCCCTTCCAACTTTAGGCATAAGTATACTTTTCCAACTTTCAGCATTAGTATGCCTCCCATCTTCTGATTTTGGGCATTAGTATTCCTTCAGCTTTCACTTTGGCAGAAGGATACTTGGTACGTCATCAATTGGTTTCTTGTGTTCTCTAGATTTTTGTTATCTTGGATTGATACATATGCATAACGAATTATTTAATCATAATGTTTATGATGATGAAGATTATATGAGAGAGTAAGATGAAATATATAAAAACTCCAAGAAAGGTGGGACTTCCTAAATAAACAGTTACAATTTCATTAAATAATAAAAATTAAAAAAATGTACTTTTACTATTATACCCTTGACTGGATTTGGTTTTTTTGGTTATCAATTTTCGGTTGGTTCTCATTTGAACCCTCCCACACATATATATATATATATATATATATATATATATATATATATATATTGATGGGTTCTGGTGAAAACAAGGTGATAAAAAATAGTGAAAACACATCTCCACTCCCCATATATATATATATATATATATATATATATATATATATATATATATACACACACACACAAAAGGATGGGGATAAATGTAGGTTCCCGGTACGAACCTAATCAGATCGTAAAACTCAATTGAAAGTGCGGAATCCAAACAATTAAGTATTGAACGTTTAATGAATCAAACAAACACGATATCTATAATATGTTGTATGTATTAACAATTGATGAACAAGATTACAAACTCTGTCTCTCTCTCTCTCCGCGCCTCTCTCACTCTCTAGGGTTTGATCACCCTACAAATGAAACCCTACATGCCTATTTATAGGCTGTCCAACCCTATAGCGATACTAGCCAAGTGTCGCTATATGTGACACTAGCTTAGTGTCGCATAAACACTAATTTATGTATATTTTCTATTTCACTATTCGTTAACAGACTCGCATATACACACTAAATATTATACATACGCAGACTAATTGACTTTAACAATTACAAACTTTTGACCAACTGACTGACACACAAAATGCACCAACAAACTCCCCCATATCAGCAACTTGGTCAAATAAGTCTTCAATTAGTCTTCATCAACAAACTCTTTCTTGTCTTCAATAATCAGAATCTCTTTCATGTCTTTAACAATAAGAATCTCCCCCATACAGATAGCATGGTCTTCAAAGAAATCTTGATGTCCAAATTCATGTGACTGACACAAATTCATCATACAATAAGATCTTCAAACTATGTGACCATCTCTCAATCATCAGTAGCTTCTCCAATAGATTTATCTTCATAGTCTTTGGAGAATAACCGACATCCTTTACATCTTCAATATTTGACTTTAACAAGATATGTGATGTTTGAAGAAAATAATATAGAAATAAAATCTTTTTGTATTTTCTTTATAAAGGAAAAGTAAAGAACAAAGATTAAAATAAATTTGGGGATAGGATTGTTTTACGTCTGCTTAGAGATCATATCAGGCCAACATACAATTATTAGGAAATAGTAAGTGTTATCTCGATTATCAGTATATTTGTCCACTTTAAATTTACTTAGCATACTTAAAGCACCTTTTATAAAAATTATTTCAACACGATTACTGGTATTCTTTGTCCACTTAAACATGTTACATCCGGGTCTGTGAGTTAACTTTTTATTGTTAGTATGAATATTTCTCCATGGTCCCCACCTATGACATACCCCTGTAACCCAGACATGAGCATAGCTTCCTAATCCAGAGAGAATATAAGAATATCATTTTTAAGAATCAAGTCAGCGGTGACAGGTATGTACAAACGTACAACAAAGCGACATAACTTGATTCAGGTGTAAGCAAAACCAGACTTGGTCAAACCATTTTGGTGACCTTGTTAGGCATCTTATGATTTAAGACTTTTTTAAGTTCATTGACTTGCGTTTGCTTAACTTTTAAGCATATACTAATTGAGACCAGGTTTGTACTTACGTACAACAGAGGAAACAATCAGTATAGACCCCCAAATGATTTCAGATAAACCTCAGGTATAGAAATATGTCATGCTATGTTAAGGAATTAAGACATTTAGTTGTACATCATATGGTGTTTACCACAAGATCATAGACACGTATTAGAATTACTTCTTAAGAACCCAGAAACCGGTGTGTATCATGCCTACCAGTACATCATATGATGAAGCTAATGTTTATAAAAGCTATTTTAAATATGCCAGATAAACCTACTGACACATCAAACATAAACCTTAAAATTTCCATTTTGTGCATGTCATCTGATGTACAATCATTTCCCATATTGTTTACAGACACAATCCAATATCTTTTTGAGGAATAAGAATCTTGATGTTCACATTTCTGATCCAAATAATCAGAATTTTAATTAATCCCCCTGAACACCAATTTCTTTTAAAAAATCCAATTCAAAGGTACTCCCCTTAAACATTAAACATATTTTTTGTAATTTTTGATTTAAGATATTTCGCAACATTGCATTTCTTTGATACTAAAAAGTACAAAGAATGGCTATTGCATTAATAATAAAATTTAAAAGAAAAGTATCAAAATCACATATCAAGTCAAATCAAATGCCTTTTAGCACTTTTACCACCACGAAACTTCATAAACTTCAGAAATCATCATAGCATTCTTCCAACAATATCCACATCCATGCAATCACTAAAAATATTAATTTACAAGAAACTGACTGCATCACCACAAACAATTAAACATTAGTACTTATGGGACACCCAAGCCTTGATAGACTTGGTTGTCCATGATCATCCATAATCATCACATCAATGAGTTTATGATATTTTAAAAACTCAGAAGATTTCATTGATGCATTGTTTGTGGATTTGGGTTTCTAAACCTGTTTAGGTTCAGATGATTTGTTTTCAACAATGTTGTGCTGTTGAACTTGAGGTCTACTAGGCACAACTTTGTTTACTCTTGCCATAGGTTTTGGAGAGTTTGATGCACAACTAGATATAGGCGTATACGAACGACGCCTTGAAACAGATTTGGAAAAAGAATTCCTGAAAGAGGAAGTTCTTGGCATCCCTCTACCAAACCTGTCTAGGGATAATAACTTACAATCCATAATAATATGGCCCTGTTGACCACAAGGAAAACAAGAATGTCTCTCAACATAAGATCGATTCCAATGGGTTCCCTCAAATCGTTTCAGTGGAGGACAGTACACAGAAGGTCTATTAGCAGGAACATTTGTTGAACATGCACTCTTAGGTGTACATGTTGAAGTAGATGTTCCCGAGGTTGAGTTAGTAGATTTAGAATCCCTTTTAACTTTTTTAACTGTGAAAGATTCATTATCAACTTTAGCTTTGCCTTTGCATTTAAAATAGTCAGGTTTGACAGTTATTTTCTCAACCTTAATGGTAGACACTTCAGGTATATCTTCTACCTCTTCAACACTAACGGAAGGTGAACTTTCTGGCTTAACAAACTTAGGCAAGGTATACTTTGGCCTCTTGGTTTTCTCATTTGCCTGTTTGTTTTCCTTAGCTTCTTTTGATTTAATACCATAAAGCAATGCATAATAGACTGGAATCTCTTCAGTGCCTTCCTTAACAGGCATAGGACAGTATTCGGCATGGGAAGGTGGTGAGACTTGAGTATAACCAAGTCCTGCCTTCTTTTTACCGCCTGTCCTTTGCTTATTAACAATTTCATCAAAGACAACTGTTGCTGAAGAAGAGCCTAAAATTTTATTCTTATAGTTATCATACTCAATTTTTAAATCAGAAAGTTCTTTATTCAACAACTCAATTTCAGTAAGATAGCTGTTGATAGTATCTTGTTGACTAAAAACTTTTGATTTGTAAGTCTGTGTGTCTAACTTATATGCCTCAATTTTCTTATCATAAAGTTTTTCATTTTCTTTTAAAAACTTGTTAGATTCTGTAAGTTTTACAACCTTTTACCGCAACTCTAAATTGTCCTTTTGATAAACCTCAAGAGATTCAGTCAATTTAAAACAAGTAACACAATTAAAAGGCTCAATAGGTTCATTTTGTACCTCGGGTGTGATGTGAGCCATCATTGGAGTGTGTTGATCCTCTTCTTTATTTACCACTATTTTCTTTTGACCATAAGCCTCTATAAGAGCGTCCCATAACTCTGTAGAAGTTGCTTGATTTTCAAATTTACTTATCACAACTTCTGGCAAACACATGGTAATCATCTCATATGCTCTATTGTTATTGTCAAACTCTTCCCGTTCCTTGACTGACATTTGTGCTCTTGACTTAAGGACCCCATCAAGTCTTGGTTGCTCATATCGATCAATCACGTTAAACCAGTTCCACAACTTTGGATCTTTGTGTTCAATGAAGTTGCATAGCTTAATCTTCCAATTAGCAAAATCACTATAGAACAAAGATGTAGAAGGAGTCATTTTCGTACCGAAAGCCATTTCTGAATTTTCCCTCCAAAAATGAATTCGAAAATTTCGACGACTTTCCGAGTATGGTGAAACTTTTCGACTATGGCGAAACTTTCCCGACAGTAAAATTAAGCTCTTTAAAGCTTAAAAACAAAATTTAAAATTACCAAAATTTTTGCGTTTTTACCGCCAAAATTTCGTCCGAAAACGTCAAAAAATGACCCGGTAAAATGAAACTTTTTCCAAGCTAAAATTGAACACTTTTAAGCCTATGGAAAAATTTTGAAAACGCAATTTTTTTTTTTTTTTTACGAATCTAGAGCAACACTAGGTAAGTGTCGCTAGGAAGTGTCGCTTAACACGTAGTGTCGCTATGTAAGTGTTGCACAATATTAGATGGTGACACTAGGGTAAGTGTCGCTATGAAGTGACGCACTGGTAAGTGACGCAGGAAGTGACGCTAGAAGGTAAGTGACGCAGGTAAGTGACGCACGAAGTGACGCTAAATCGCGGTTGTCAACTCCAAAAACCCTAAAAATCGAAATTTTTGAAACCCTAACGAAAATTGACGAACGGCAGATGAACTAGCACCAAAAATCAACCCAAAAATCAATATAATCAACACAAATAACCCATAAATGAATTATAATAATTAATACCTTCGCAAATCAATCGAAAACGCTCAAAATAATGATCCGAAACCGTCGAATCCTTGATTCACGTCTCTGATACCACTTGTGAGTGCCCCTAGTCGTGGATCTAGATGAATGATGACTGTGATTGTAAGGCGGAATCAATCACAAACCGAAAACAAGTAAACAAATCAAATATGATGTTGTATTGATAAACGTAACCGATCAGATTGTTTACAATGTTGCAATTTCGACAAATGGTGCTAGGGTTTCGTCAACCCTAGCCAGAAACCCGTAGGTTTGCTTAAATACTAACACAAAACGGCAGACATGCGTCATTTGGCTAGTGACGCATGTGGCCGCCTTCATACGTCACTTACCTATGTGTCGCTATGCGTCACTAAGGCAAGTGTCACCTAAACTAAAACTTAAGTGTCGCTAGGTACAAAATGTATATTTCTATTAAACGACTAATCGACACTTTACAACTCGATAGACCAACTGACAGACACACTGATATGCATCAACAAACTCCCCCGTGTCTTCAGCTTGGTCTTCAAAAATCTTCAAAATCTTTGATCAAACCCAACCCGCAGGAAACTTCCCATCTGCGTGTATTCCATAAGAAACACAAACTTCAACAACCTTCTGAAATTGTCTTGCAAGCTTCTTGTTGAATTCGTTGTTCTCATTTACCCGAATCCAATTATCGAAGAGTTTTCTCAAATCTTTTTCATGAAGGTTTATCAAACACATAGGATCAAAAACACGAAATGCAATCTTTTTCAAATTCCAAATACCCCCAAATTCTAGCTGCGGCTTTGAATCAGGAACGAATACTATCACCGCTTCACCAGTATGTGGATCAAGTTCCCAATAAACAAATCTTCGTAGAAAATTATAAGGAACCTGCTCCAGAGGTATTTCGGTCAGACAGTCAGCCGGTGGATAATGAACTTTAACCATAGGGCGACCTGTCGTGAGATCCAGCTTCTTCTTGTATGTATACTTTGTTCCCAACGTCGGTTTCAACTTATTGTATCTTTTAGTTCTAACCTCTTGACGCAATGTCCTCTGAATGTAATTAACATAATCATCATTAACAGGATTAATCAAATTTAACTGAGCTAACCTGTTGATCTCCACCTTTGGTAGTGTACTCAATTAATTGAATCTCAGTTTGAAATACTGAATACCATCCATTCTCTTAATCATAATCATTCTTTGATGAACCTTCCAACTCTTAATCAAACCAGTATAATCTCCGCGAACCTTGTAAGTTTTGCAAGTCACAGGCACTAGTTTTGCAGATCTACCTTGAGGCCACCATTGCTTATTCCTTTCTGTTCTTTCTTCAGCAGTTTCACTTTCAGATGCCTCTTGAGTTGGCTGTACTGATGCAGAATCCTGAGCAGGCGCTGCATGAGTTGAACTAGATTCTCCATGAGAAGTTTTTGCAGGCCCCTCATCATCACTCCAATCTGTCTCAATAACAGGTGCATCATCGTAATGCTCATCTGAGCCTAAATGTTCGTCGTCAACC